>JAQRGA010000168.1:0-147524 GCA_029237695.1 Conchocele bisecta
GCCTCTGGTTGGTTTTTGCTACTTGTTTGTAGTTTATTATTTTATATTACGTGAAGATTATGTGAACAGCAGCACAATATTGATATTTGTCATACCGCAGATACGTTTCTCGGCTTTTGATTGGCTAGCTTGCCTGGTCATATATATTATATGACCTGCCAAGGCCGTCGAACATAGAGAAATTGCGATTCCCCTCCGGCGCCTCGCGTCCAATGAAGACGCATTTTGAAAGCGTCTAGCGATTGCGAATTGTATTCCTCACTAAACACAATAAAACCCAGAATTGATCAAAACAAGTAACAAATTGTACACTCAAAACCAGTTTTTATATGTTTATTTTTCCATAAATATTCTTCGCTCATCAAAATATGAGCGAAAAATTAGCCAAAATAACGAAAATTGCTTTTCAAATCTCAACACGCTTTGCTTCGTGACACGGCTATATTTAGGTCACAAACTATGGGTTCCACGCACGAAACCGCGGCGTAGCAATGACAGCGAATGTTTGGGAACCAGTCGCATTATTCTGAGGCGCCAAAGGGAGAGCCGATCGATAGAGCAGTGGAATATAAATTAAATTACACGATATAAAAAAAACCGAATCTCGGATTATTTTTCTTCCTGAAAAAACGCAAAGATCAAAAGAAGAGATATGTTTATACGGCCAAATACAGGATCTGCGGTATGACAAATACGTTATTGTGATTCTACACAGGCTATATGGTGTAATATTGCCCGTCTGAAGGCAATATTACACCATATAGCCTGTGTAGAATCACAATAACTTATAATGTTTCTGACCGGGGTGGAAAATCCCCACACCCCTCCTCTGGTTAGTTTCTGCTACTAATAGGTTCACTAATTCCTAAGAAAGAAAAATCTAACCTCGTCATATCACCAAATATTGTTTACATCTTTTGTTTTGGCCACGGAAACTCTGTTTACATCACTTGACAAACAGGTTCAGTGCTTTCTTTTAAGTGCTACAGATATGCTGAAAACTGGTGTTAAAAGCACCCCAAAATGTTCCTCAAGTGAAACTGGGTAGAAATAGATCAAGATTTGCAAGCAAACTAGTTGTGTGACCTCAAAACGCACGCACTATTATGTGTTTATACCGGACTACTTCAGCATACACCCTGGGCGATTTCGCGCCATTTGGTATTGTCTAACCTGTAAATCAATCAATATAAATTTCAGCAGAATCTAAATTTACACTTGGTTTGGTTATGACGCTGTGCAAGTATGGTGGTACCAGCTGGTACAGAAGGTGAGTAACGGAACCTAAACTAGAAAACTTAATGTTGAAAATTGCTAACTAAAGTCAATTACGTGGAAAAATCGGTCAAAACAATGTCACATGTTGGATAGTGGTAAGTGGTGGGCACCTGTTGTTCATGAAGTTGTGCAAGTATGGTGGTAGTAGGTGGTACAGTAACAGAGAAATGGACCTAAACACGAAAACAAAACATTGAAAATGGCTAAGTCGATTGCGCAACAAAAAGTCAAATGTTGGATAGTGGTGTGTGATGGGCACCTCTAGGTTATGAAGTTATGCAAGTATTGTGGTTCTATGTGGTACAGTAACGGAGAAATGAACAAAACACGAAAACTAGCCCAACCAGCTTTCGCCAATCCAATAAGCCGTGAGTGTTTGTAAAAACCCGGCTTAAAAAACGAAAACGATTTAAAAACGATGTGAATACAGCAAGATATGCATTGAAAAAATACGACACGACATGCGTTGAAGGAAACGACAGGCATTTACATAATTGCAAGCCGAGTATTAAAGGTACATACCCACTCAGTAGGCACAAAATGTTCTTTATATCAGAGACATCATCTGCGACATTTTTTGGCAAAATAAACTTTCATTCACCATTACCACACGTATTGATTGACATTATTAAATATTTTATATCAGAAGTAAATGTCCACACTGTTATCAGGGACGATAACCGTGTTTCCTTAAAATATTAACGGACATTACTATTTATTCTCTATATTTATTTTTCAAAAATATCGTGCCTCAGTTGCATATGAAAATAGCATGATACCACCGCGCGTCACTATCAGTAACATAAATATTACTACATGATTATATCTGTATAGCGGGCACTCGTAAGTCTTAGAACTGGTGAAATAGGGACACACTTATACACTTATTTAATTCATATAAAGAACAGTCTGTGCCTACTGAGTGTGTACGTACCTTTAAAACGAAGATATCGTGTCCACGTACAGAACAACACTGATAATCGTTTCTAAGCATATCGTGGTACAAAACGATCATTTTCAATTCGTGTTGGTTTCTCAAGTTTGTGATATTTCAATAAATCTTCGCTGTATGTAACATGTGTAATGATACTATATTTATTAACTTCGTTTACTGATTTCATAAGAAACTCGGCATAGCCTCGTTTCTTATGAAATCAGTAAACTCGTTTAATAAATATCTTAATAAATCATCACTCATTAACAGAGCTCCAGATAAGTGTTGTGTTTAAATCGTACTATTAATTTTTATTATACTGAATTTATTACATTATCACAGCCAATTTGGCTGTGATAATGTAATCAATTCAGTATAATAATTCTGCATACTTTTAATCATGAAATATATGCATTTGTTAGTTCTTTATGAAATAATGCATTTCAGGAAAAATAAATGATTACTCCCTCAAAGTATACTTTGCTAGTAAAGTATACTTTGCAATGTTGGTGAAATCGGCTACAGATAAGCTTTGTGTCTAAAGTGTACTATACCCCCTGATTTCAAAATCATTGCGCATTTTACTTTTACAAATGGATTATCGATTTACTTTATTACTAAATATGGAACAAATGATAACTCCGACAATATCCGAATACATTGAACTAAACATGACGATTAATCAGTTTTCATTGTAGGAAATGTCCTACGTTCGATTTACTAGGTGTTTTACTTTTGTCTAGGAAATATTGTCAAACTTCTCTAAATAAATTTCAACACTGAAATTCAAAACATACAACTTTGACAATATCCAAATGTATATCAATTTAATTGAACGTATGAAATTTCCCACAACTAAACCTCATTTACAGAAAAGTCAGAAACCAATCGTAGGACATTTCCTACGTTCCATTCAAGTGACTTACTTTTGTGCACGATATATTGTCAAATACATGTAACTTTCAACACTGAGAGTCAAAACATAAAACTTTGACACTACTGTTAGATCAGTTGTATTTGTTATCAGAAGCAACAGAAACCGATCGTAGGAAATTTCCTACGTAGCGATTCAAGTGATTTAAAGTATCTAGGATATATTAACAAAGTTATCTATGTTAATGAATTTCAATAATTCAAAACACAACTTCGACAATATCCAATTATAACTCACTTGAAGTTGTATATTTTGAACTTCAGTGTTGAAATTTATTGAGAGAACTTTGACAATAATATTATATCCTAGACAAAAATAAAACACCCAAATCGAACGTAGGCAATTTCCTACAATGAAAACTGATTAATCATCATGTTTAGTTCATTGTATTCGGATATTGTCGGAGTTGTATTTTTTGGCATTTCAGTGTTGAATATGTAATTATTTTGTTAAATTGAACATTCTGTATTTCAATTGTGGGAAATTTCCCACAATCGAGTTTATATTTATTAAATAAATTGTTAGTGAACAATATTCTTGTGTTTGCGTTCAATACTTATGAAAACCTGTAAATGGAGAGTTTCAAATGTAGGAAATTTCCTACAATGCCCTGTCAAAACTGCTCAAACCTGGAAATGTTCAGAAAATTAGGTGAATTTGCGAGTTTTACCACATTTTGACACAAAACAGCTCAAACGTGGACATCAGTTGTGTTGAGAGAGCAATAAAGTGAGCGAAATAGGGATTTATTTAGGAAAATCCCTTTCTATTTGGGATTCTGTTGACAGTATTTTCATTACTCAATTTAAAAATCAATGCGTATGTATTATCACATTGTTGTGCGTATTGTGTACTCCCACTTTTGATAATCAATGCGTATTCAGCTAAAACTAGATTGGTCAGTAAGCGAGGCTTACGAATACCCCCCGCGTGGGCACAGGTACCCCTAAAATATGTAAACGTTTCCAAGTGTGTAGGCTTGTGACATTGACTCTGGGCTTAGCGGGAGAGGCATGAACGTGAATTTGTCACAGGGTGGTAGAGGTCCATTGGAGCAATGCGTGTGTGAAATGTGAAGCAGATCCGAGCGAGGAAATATAAGTTATAACCGATTTCTCTGATGACTAAGATCAACGGGGGTTTGAAGGTCGTGGATTTGGACCAGCATGGTAGTAGAGCCTTACAGGAATGCATGTGTGAAATATTAAGCATTTTAGATGAAGGAAATAGAAGTTGTAACAATATGTATCTGATGTTAAGTTTTGTGAAGAGGCTAAGTATTTGACCTTGACCTTGGGGAGCAGCGGGGGTTTCACGATCGTTGATTTGGCACAGAATGGTAGTAGAGCCTTACATGAATGCATGTGTGAAATATTGAGCATTTTAGATGAAGGAAAGCGAAGTTATAACACTATTTCTCTGATGTTAAGTTTACGGACGAACGGACGGACGGACAACCTGATTCCAGTATACCTCCCCCACAACTCGTTGCTGGGGGTATAATAATTGCGTAAAATACGCCAAATGAATGCGTACCTTTTCTGGAGCTCTGTATGTATTTAGAATGCTCAAGCTTGTGTCTGTACAATGCCATTTGATGTCCATAAGACTGGTTACAGACGCCACAAGTGTATTTATTCTCCCTCGTATGAATAACCATGTGTGATATTAAGGTAGAGCTCTGTGTAAATGCGTTCCCACACACTGTACACTTGTAAGGCCGCCTCCCGCTGTGGATACGCCACTCGCTCCTCTGTGTGAACAATACGATGACGTCTGAAGCTCTTGCTATGGGAAAATGTTCTGTCGCATACATCACACATGTATGGTCTGATCCCAAGTGAATTCGCAGGTGTTGTATGTAATTACCTTTATTCCTGAAAGTTTTAGCGCACGAGTCACAAGAGAACGTCTTCTCCCTTTTATGGATACGCATGTGTTTCGTGAAACTAGACTTACATGTAAATGTTTTCCCGCAACATCACACGTGTGTGTAATATTTCCACCGTCAGGGTGTGTACTCATGTGGTAGGCCAGTGATGATTTATAAGCGAAATATCTATCATACTTGTTACACTGCCACGGTAATTCCCCTGTATGAACGGTCATATGGGAAAGTAGTAGCGCCGAAGTGGAATACGCACTACCCCAACCGTCACAGCGATATGGCACGTCACCAGTACGCATACGGGCATGTAACTTGAGAGTGGTAGCCCGTGAATACGATTGGTCACATATCGTACAAGCGAATACACCTACACTTCATATTTCACATGTACATAGAAAATGCCAGGTTATTGTCTTTTGGTGTCAAGTTCATCAGGCAAGGCTAGGAAACGCGTAAGAATTCCTCGGCCCGTGGAATTCCTACCGTTTCCGAGTCAAATCCGATGAGCTGGATATTTCTTATATGGAGAATATGAGGATGGTGTCTTGATAACAAGTTTATGTGCACATGTGGCACATGTTGCACATGTTTATAAACCAATGCCTATAAATACATTAAATATACCAAACTGTATCAATAAGTGAACAAAAAAGTAAGTTAAACTTTTGTACTCCCTGTTATAACGCATTACATTGTGTTCTAACAGAGAGTAAACTTTTTTCCCACTTATTGATACTTTTAGGTATAGTTAATGTATTTATAGACCTTGGTCCGTTACTTCAACCTGTGTTTATGTGTAGCCGATTTCAGACAAATTGCTAAGCATACTTAACTAGCTCAATACACTTTGAGGGAGTAATTTATTTGTCCATGAAATGCATTATATCATATAGAACTAACGACTGAATTTGTTTTATGTTTAAAAGTATACATAATTATTATACTGAATGTATTACATTATCACAGCCAAACAGCCGAAATAGCCGTGATAATTTCAGAGCTCCAGATAAGCTGCGTATTTCCTTAAATACCCGATTTAAATTGTCAAAAACCCAATTGAAATCAGACGTAGCGAGCATCAAAAAAGCAATAACAAATTTGTGGTACCATTATCATGCTGCAGAAAACAATAAATATACCACAAATATAGCATATATTGTTCTTATCTTCCATGAAAACACATCTTGGTATTTCATTAGAATTGTCTCCAAGGAGACAATTCTTGTGAAATGCCAAGACATGTTTTCATTTCGAAGCAAACTATTCAATACTTGCTGTCTGTTGATGTGTAAACAGTGGTGTGATTTTATTTTAACCAAGTAAAATTTTGAAATATGCAATTGCTTCACAAATGATGGAGTGACAATACTCAATTACTAATTCCTTATCTGGAGCCCTGAATGTAATACATTCAGTATTTAGTTCAGTGTCATGAACCTAGGCCAAGAGGTTGTTGAGAAAATGGCTTGAATGTAAAGGTTAACAAATATTTAAGAGCACAACATAGCTAAACTATTCAAGCGTAACAAGAAAACGTAGCCTGTCGGCACACGAATGCCCCCGGTGGCAGCTTGGAGAAACTGTGGCAAAGTGAATTAACCGAAAGTGATACGTACTCATACACACAGTTGTGAAGGTCAAATGGTGATGGTCATATTACTGGCAGCATGGATGTGTGGCAATTGTCCACAAAAATGCTGTGTAATTACTTATTAAGTAATCATTCAAGGAATATAGACGCTATGACATAATTGAGAAACTCCGGCGAACTTCTTAATGTGTGAACTAGTTGTGAAGGTCAAACGCTCAATGTCATATTAAGGGCAGCATGGATGTGTGGCATTTGTCCACAAATATCCCTTGTTGAAATACGTATTATAAGTAATCATTCAATGGATATAGAAGTTATGACATAATTTAGAAATTCCGCTGAATATCTTAAAGTGTCGGACACACGAACGGACACACGGATACACAGTCCAAACACTATATGCATCCGGCTCTACCAAGACCGGGGGCATAAACAGTAGGTCAAATACATGGCTGGGCATTGGATTGTGATGCAAAGGGTGTTGTGTTCATGTTTCATGACCATAGTAAAGGGGTTGTTGAGAAAATGACCTGAATGTAAAGGTTATTGATATAACCAATATTTATCACGTCAACACAGTGAGTATGTGCCACGAAACATTTTTCATATCTTGTCAATATGACATAATCACTGCATGTGAATATGTGCGGTGGCTTGGGTTATTTTTATTTTAAAGCCATGTGTATGTGTTGGCTGGATAAATAGAATAGTAGGTTAGTGCCGTGAATGGGAAAACTATCTGGCGCGGCACGGAAACGGGATGAGCTCGGCAGAGCCTCGCTCATCCCGTTTTCTAAGCCTTGCCAGATATTTTTCCAATTCACGGCACTAACCTACTATTCTCTATATAAGAGCATACAATTGGGAAAATTCAAGGGCAACTTGGATGGGTAAGTGGATGTTGGGTGGGTAGTGAATGGTGCAAGAAGGAATTGTGTCAAAGTTTCATGAACATGGATTTACATGGATTGCAGCCTATGCTCATTAAATGTAAATCCATCAATAGGCCAAGGGGTTGTTGAGAAAATGACTACAATAGCTCTCTCAATTTTCTTCAATTGATATTTGATTGATGCATTGGTGTTTAATGGCCTATCAACAGTTAACGTAATTCTAGGCCGGGCCAACGGGTTGGACTATCCCGTATTTAACCTGTCCTTCAGGAGGGAAATTCCCAAAATCAGAACTGAATATTTACATAAAAATACATTATATTCAGCCCCGAAATTAGAATATACTGACCTTGTGCCAGGTCCATTCCACACCAGAGTCACTTAGCTCCAACCCCAAAAGTAATATGATCAGCAATAATCGTATTACTTTTTAATGGGGTAGAACAGGATTTAGCTCTCAAGTATCAGAAGACAGAAAATGTACATGAGGGCCAAACCATGTAATTCGGCATTCCGGCAAGGATGAACCCCGGTCGTTTGGAAAGCCTTAGGTGCGCATAATTAGCCGACACCATTGTACAAACAATAATTGACAATCCAAGACACGCTAGAATCACCTGTGCATTTAATCCTAACCATGAACCTATGTTCATGTTACGGGTTATATTTAAATTTTGACTTCAGTCGGGGCGAGCTGTTCTAAACCTGTTTCGGGAACAAGTTGACTTAAGATGTGGGGAGTTAATCTAGGGCGAGTTGTCCTTGGAGCGAGTTCACTATTATTTAAATCGGGTAAATCGTTCCACCCCAATGAAGTTCATTGTGGAACAAACTGCCAAAGGAAGCTGAAGAAGACTGAATGGAATCGTAACTCTGACTACGGACGGTACGGGAGTTGACTGCATTAGTTTAAATATAAGTTGAAACAGAAACAGTGCTGGGATGAAGGATATTGTATCAATGTATATATAACTGTCAGTGAAGTGAAAGTGAAATTAGTGTTATGTTTAACACGATTATTCCACATGATGATCATAACTTGCACATTCAGGCATTGGGAATAAATTTACCTTGCTACAAACGGAGATGCACGGTGAACAGCTGTTGAAATAAACAACATATCGCGTGGAATTCTTGGCTCGTTCATTTCGACAGAAAATGGCTGTAATTCTTGCAATCGGCACCCTTCGTCTATTATGGTGCACCGAATACAATTCAAATCGTCCGCAAGTCAAGTAGTCTGCATATCAAATCGTCCGCAAGTCAAATCGTCCGCAAGTCCGGCAATAGATAAAAAACATGACAAATTAAATAAAATATGAATAAGATGAAATGACAGAAAATGTAAACCGATTGCCAAGGCATTGCTAATTTTCAAACAGTGTATTATGTGATCCGAGTAAAATATTCCGTCGTTCATTTTTGTGTCATTCATTGTACCAGTGATTTAGAGTCTATACATGTATCTGATTGTACTGACAATTTTGCGTTTATTAAATATATAAATCGTGTAAAACAATTAAAAAATCAAGTGTTCGTTATTCTATTTCGTTTATTTATCTATTTATTCGATCTAAAAAAATATGCAAAACTGTAAAATCAGTGGTCGACATGGTGGTACGTGTGTTAGCTATATGTATTGGTATTATTATTGTATCAATATTATTTGATTATCAGTTCTGAGCCAGAGTAAAATAAAATAAATTAATATTTAATTTGGCTGAAATGTCCAAAAAATGAGAATATGCATTGGTAATTATTTGTAAAGGCAAAATTATGTTATATTATATGTTATTGTGATTCTACACAGGCTATAGGTGGTAATATTGCCCGTCTGGAGGTATGTTCACCCAAGGGGATAGCCGAGGGTGAACATACCTTCAGACGGGCAATATTACAACATACCGCAGATCCTTTAGTTGGCCGTATACACATATCTCTTCTTTTGATCTTTGAGTTTTTTCAGGAAGAAAAATAATCCGAGATTCGATTTTCTACCGTCAGTCTTAATATAAAGGCGTGAATGAACATTTTGTTTTTTTAATAAACGAAAACAAATTAAATATGGAGTAAGAAATCCATCGAAAACGACTTTATGACAGTTTTTTTATATCGTGTAATTTAATTTATATTCCACTGCTCTATCGATCTGCTCTCCCTTTGGCGCCTCTAGAATAATGCGACTGGTTCCCAAACATTCACAGTCATTGCTACGCCGCGTTTCGTGCGTGGAACCCATAGTTTGTGACCTAAATATAGCCGTGTCACGAAGCCAAGTGTGTTGAGATTTGAAAACACTAAACGGGACAGTTTGTGGTATTTTTCGCTCATATTGTGATGAGCGAATAATATGTATGGAAAAATAAACAATAAAGACTGGTTTTGAGTGTACAATTTGTTACTTTTATTGATCAATTCGGGGTTTTATTGTGCCTAGTGAGGAATACAATTCGCAATCGCTAGACGCTTGCAAAATGTGTCTTCAACGGACGCGAGGCGCCGGAGGGGAATCGCAATTCCTCTATGTCCGACGGCCTTGGCAGGTCATATAATATATATGACCAGGCAAGCTAGCCAATCAAAAGCCGAGAAAATTATCTGCGGTATGACAATGATGTATATACATATATAGTAATACACACATCGACGTGTCAGTCTGATCCGTCTATGTCTCATAAAATCATGAATTCAGGAACAAATTACAATTTGGCGGGGAATTTTGTCACGGTATGTATGGTCATGTATGTAACTCACGATCGGCAGCAGGTGAGTATTTGTACCCGGCTAGCTTAATTAGTCGGTTAGAGCAGAGACATGTATGCATATCCTTGGTTAGAGCGATGGTATGGTCCCGGGTTCGGGCCCCTGACCGATACACATTTTTCTCACAATTTGCCATAAGTACTAGACTGTTCCATCACGTCCAGGATTATCTGCAATGTAACGGATTTATAAATGTTCATGTATAGGTCAATGAGATAATCCATGATATAATGCATTGCTTGTCAATTTGTGACCAGTCAGGACAATCACACGTTTTACGTGCCTCTATGCTGGTACTTTGATCGCCGGTCATTCCCTCCACGATGCCGGAATGAGATGGGATTTGTCATGCGCCGCCGATTGTGTGGCTTATCCGAAAAAAATGGATTAAACATTTCGGGTGGTATTTTTAACGGTGTTATATTGTCTTGTTCTGTGGGACGCATGTGAACCCATAGTCTCTGTATGCTGAAGGCATATGTACGGTAATTAGCAGTACATTTAAGTTGCGTTTGTAAAGCTTCAGATAGGTATATTAAGTTAATTCTTCCAAATTGTTTAGCTGAATGGGTTAAAACATGTTTGTCTTTTGAAAATGTTTTTTGTTGTTTTTTTTACAACATAATCAACACAATTTGAAATTAGGACGTAATAGTTATAATTTCAAATATAATGCGTATATGACCGGCCTATATCCATTTAATCAATGGGTTTAATGCGTACTTTGACGTGCAATTACTTTATAGTAATTAAAGTATTGCTGCTTATTGGCAATTCATCGAGAAATACGAATCTGATAAAATAATAATATAATTGAATTTATTTCCTGTGTCGGAGTCGCTAAATAAATAGTGTAGATGTCGAAGGCATACACTGGTATTCAGCAAGGACTTAGGGTACATGGGGATCAGAATAAATGTGTTTTTATTACAAATGCCCTCATTTGTTAGGGCGAGGCCGATATGCAAATCTACTACCTGAAATTTAAATTATGTCATTTAACGCAATCAGCTGACTAAAAAAAATGATACTATACACATAAATAGTAAGGCATACACAACAAGTCAATGTTCACACTCAGATTTAATATGCAGTTTTTGTTCAGTGACTAAATTACTTGAAATCATAGCCCCACCTGGTCCGATTGAGGGCATGTGCAATCTGATAAGCTATCTTCTTGTCAGCTGCGGCATTAGACTGATGCTGTAATTAAAAATATGGCATATGTTATAATAATGTGGCCAGTTTATGTGCCTGTCGGCTAGCAGCCTTATAACAGGTCGCAAATGCAATGAGCCACTTTCTGACATATACAGCTGGAAGCATATGTCAGCCCCTACCCCCTCATGCGGTTAAAGTGTTTTAATTTGCCACATAAGTCGCTAAATTTACCACATTAACAACTGAATAATTATACGCGTGCCAGTCGTATGCAGTCATGCAAGTCCATTTAACGTCCGCGAGCTTTTGACAATGTCCCGGTTTATAATCCTTAAAACAACAAATTCCACACATGCCGGGTTCTCGTTTAATTCTGCTGCAAATAATGAAATTAGGGATGCATTGGTAACACCTCATGTCGGAGACAGCCTCTGGGATGTTGGATATTGATAAATTTCATAAAATGTATATTTGTATATTGGATAAATTGGCTAAATTATTTTGCGACCAGCATAGACTCAGAGTAGCATGCGCATTCGCGTGGTATTATCAGGATATACACTGATTTACATTCAGCCATATAATCACATTGCACGCTTCTAACACACACTAGATCTTTATCACTCGTAGGGATGTCACTTGATCAGTCACTACACTGGTCGTAAATTTACTTACTAATTACGTATACATCATATAATAATATATCATTTGGATCAGGCTCATGGACAATAGAATGAATGTTTGAATACATTGCAATTGGCTGCTGAAATATGTGACACATTTATACCTTCATGGACAAATGAACAAAGTATGTTATGACATGGCATTGTTTACAACATATCACAGAATTTGAGTAGAAACGAAATAATGAAATAATCAACATATTCTGCTAAAAAAAATAAGACCTTGCCAAACTTTATCTGAGAATTATTGTTTTTCCTGATCATGAACTTGGAAGTATTTGGCAGATTTACTTTCCGGAAGTGTGCTCATACAGCCATAGATGTTCGATTACCGAAAAACGACCAGCTGATCCGGCTGAGCCTATGCTGGTCATATAATTGTTCTTTTAGCTTGTGTCAATCTTGCCAGTGTTACTGGATCACCTATCCATTAAGTGTGGCCTAATATGATTGGCTGCCCAGCAAAAAACATATTTCACCGCACTGGACAGCAATTGGTCAATTATGTCACATGATATAACGTACCCAACTAATATCACCGCTCTCCCGCGAAGGGGTCCAATTTGAGCCTGAGGCTGATTTAGAAATTATAGAATGAAATGTACTTATGACCCAGGCTTATGGTGTATAGGCTTTATCGTGTATGTGACAAGCATAGTTGCTTGCATACTCCCAGCAGCGATATAGCAGTCGAAACTCTTTGTGAAAAACAAGACGGGTGTTTCAATAAATGAATACTGAACAGTGTAGACCATGATACGGGTCTAATCCGGTCGCAAATGCAATTAACCACACTTCTCAGAACACCACCCTACGGTTAATTAACGTGTTTGAAGTTGTTTAATTGTATATGTGTCACGCGCCATATAAAGTAGTTATCATATCCAATTAACAACTTTGTATAGATACGCGTGCCAGTGGTGTGGAATCATGCGAATTCAATTAATGTCTGCGAGCTCACATTGCCCGAAACTTATGAAATTCCACAAATGTCGGTTTTTGTGTTCTAGAATATTTGGAGGTAATCAAATACGAGTTGTATATGTCAACATCTCATGTCACAGTCTGCCGCTCGATGAATATGCGGATGTTTCGCTGATTCATGTATTGCCTTAGCAGCCGGTGAAGTGAAACGTTCGGTCCTCAACGTTATTTCGGGAAAGATTCAGGTACGTATATAATTATTTTGTGTTCACAGATTGTTTTCACGTATATAAAATGAAAAGCGTTATTCAATACAAATGGGTTTATGCGATTGAAAGCCATCTTATCGCATATGAGAATTTTCCTAAATAATTTCATATCTTATGTAAATTACATCAACAGTTGGTCATTAATTTTTCCCCCAATTTCGATGATCTGTCTCAGAGTATTTTGCTTATATACTATATTTTATTAATAAAAAATCAATTTATCCTATACTGCCGTCCCACAAAAAAGTAATAAAAAGTCACATATATAGGTAAAATAGTTTTTTCCATTGTCAGATCAAATAATCTTGAATATTTGCTGTTATATTATACAATGAAATTACTATGCAGTAACAAAATGTTGTAAAATTGTTTGCTTGGATTTAATACCGGGACAAATGTAGATATCGGGACGTGCAGCACTGGTGCCGTTTTGATATGAATATTATTGTACTGGGTCCGTTTAGGACTGGTGCTGTTTTGAGATGTTTGCAAGAGTTATCTTTCTTGTCCATGGAAGCACCAGCGGGAAATGTGTCTGTCTGGTATTTGTTTCTGTTTCCCACCGACGCATCTTGACACGTTGCGGATTTAACCATATCCAGCTGATCTGTGTTGGTAATTTTATTTATAATTTGCGTTCAGTACCTGCCCACGAAGCGCCAATTTGTCCATTTATAAGAAAAAGGTAAGCACGCTTACGAATGATGAATATAAGCCCAGAAGTCGTCGGAGACCAGTTATCGGATAATTTTATGTGATGTCTTTTGAGGGACATCTTTAGGCTCTTAATGGCCTAAGCATTGTTGCGACAATAATGATTATTGGTGGCACAATCGTCACCAATAATTGCATTTTGCAGGGCGTGATAGTAAATCCTTAATCTTGTTAGCACCCAGGTCGTTTTGCCCTAGCTGCGGGAAATAACTGCAGAATAGTCCAGTATCGTCCGTACCCAGAGATATGGTGCCCTCCGTAGGTTTCTCCTGCAGAGTAGCAACTCTGATCTGATTTGCACTCTAACTGTTGATTATGGTACACTTTCTATTGTTCTCATGGATCATTGCCCCTAAGCAAATACATTCACATTGTGTGTTATGTAATTTCTGATTAATTCCTGAAAATGTATACATCAACATAAAGTTCAAACACTTGACTAACTATGAGTGCACAAAAGGAATTAGCCAAAATTGTTGTTTATGCAAGTATTGGGAGTACGTTCCTAGCAATAACCCACCCAAGTCACCTAATTGATCTTGAAACTTCTCATCAGGTTCATACCCTACAACTTTTTGCACATTTGAGTGACATTCCTTGAGCACTCATACAATAAAGAAGTGTTGCTGCCTAGATGCATCAAATTTAAATATGGTGAAGTCCAGATTCACTATCACATTGTATGCATAATTTGCGAACAGACCCTCTTCAGATTAAGGAAATACGTAGAAAAATCACAAAATAGGCGATATATCACAATTGTATGTAACTGTAACTTAAAAATCCTTGGTAAAGAACTTAAAATACCGTTTTAAAATAATTTTCAAGTAACACTGTATGCATGTTGTGGAGCGCGTGGTCGAGGGGTCTGAGGCGTCGGACTGCTGATCTTACGGTCGTGGGTTCAAGCCTCACCGGAGGCGTGCGTTGTGTCCTTGATCAAGACACTTTATCCACAATGATTCAGTCCACCCAGCTGTAAATGGGTACCGGCTAATTACCGGGAACTTCGATTGTATTTGAATTGTACGTACATGTTTATATGGAATAAATACCTGCTCGAAATTACCCGTGAGGGTGTGCAGCAGTATAAAGAGATAAACACTATTCTTAGAATATGCTTATTCACTTGTTTTTTAGGGGCATGAATCAATGAGAAAGCATGAATCCATGAGAATTGGCTCTACTTATTCCACAGAAATGAAGGTTAGTATTATGAACAGTTGCGAAATCAAGGTAACTTGCAATCTACTCCCGTACCGTTCGTAGGTAGAGTTAGGATTCCACTCATAGGATTCCTCTGCAGAATAGCGAATCAGATCTGATTCACACTTTGGCAGTTAATTGTGACATATTTGAGATATTTTCCATCTGGAAAAAATATTAGTGTTAGTAGTATATAGGGAGTCAAAATGATACCACCTAACGGTGGTATCATTTCTCCTCCCTATATACTACTCCACCACCCCCCGAAAAATCAAAAATTGGTTAACGAGGAAATTGTCTCCCACCAACCACGAAATATTCAAAATTGGTGTCATAAATACATCATGTTGTTTTCACGTCCAATTGAACATATAAATTTAATAGGTTATATAAAATATATAACAAAATGGATAATAAAATCACAACGAATTGGACGTTTATAATGATTTGGATGAAGGATTTTACGCTGTTGTTTCTACAGTATTAAAACACGGTAAAATGACAATACTATGTGATATCGAATACATGAAATATCAGCGTAATTTATTACGCTGCGATAAAAACGTTGCATTTACAATATTAAACCGGCAATTATGTCGCCGGTATAAGTATCAAATTTATATAATGAAGCGACTAAATAGGATCGAGAAACACTACCGAAACATTATCAAACTAATTTTATAAAACAGTTTTTAAAATCAAAGATTCGTTTACGGATATGCGTTTCTACAATATCGCTTTTAACGAAGAAATTGGAAAATTATTAGAAGAAATTGAAAATTATTGAACAGAACTAATTTATGTTATAAGCAGACGACAATGTTCCAATTACCGTGTTATGAACATGTAAATTAGGTGTCCATTTTATAGAGAGATTACACGATTACGTCTTCCAGGATGAAACATAAACACACTGTAATAGTGGTATCATTTTGAATCCCTATACTACTGTATATACTATAAATTTTTTAATAACTGTGTTGAAGAACTTTACGAAGAATACGGGGGTTATAGTCCTATATATAAATTCTATAAAATGAGAACACTAGGCGATATCGAATACATGAAATATCAGCGTAATTTATTACGCTCCGATAAAAACGTTGCATTTACAATATTATACCGGCAATTATGTCAACCATACAAGAGGCAAATACAAACATTAAGACGGATAATGCGTATCGGATATGAAACTAAGGTGTATTATATAAAATTGTTAAAACCCAACGATTCTTGTTTACGAATATACATTTCTACGATATCGCTTATAAAGATATTAATAATTTGTTAAAAATTAAAAAAAAAAATAGCAAAAGCCTCCACTCGTGCACAACACCCCCAGCGACTGGGCAGATTTCTAGCCGGCACCCAGCCACTGGGGTGTTGGGACCTTTCTTAAGCCCACGCATCTGTTGGCTCACATTCTGGGTCGCCTTGAACCCCATTGCCAATTACTCTATTAAGAGAAAACCAGCGAAGTAAGACGAGCCTATGTGTGAATTTGGTTTCCGAAATTGCAAAGCTCTTAGGCAGAAATCTTTTAGGCCGGCACCTTTGAGCTACACAATTACATCGCCAATACACACATATGCATAGACTGCTACCATTAAACAGACGAGACGGACGTCATACCGGATCAACAACATGGCATGCACGAGATGAGACCAATTGTTGTAAGGTCAACAAACATATATATACTCATCAGTTTCCTATACAACATACAAATGGTGTGCATATTATAATTATTTATTAATACATATTGGCGAAAGAAAACATGTGATGGTTCGTTATTTTATAATTAATTTTATATTTTTTTTTTAATAATTTAAAGATGAACACTCCCTATTATTACATAGTAATTAATTTATGTTGTAACGACAATGTTTCAATTACACGGGTTATGGCCCATGCGTAAATTGATAGCCGAGGTAAACAGAGCCGATAATTCTCAGTGAAAAACACATGTTGTATAGGTATGTAAATTTGTTTACTGCACCAATATAATTTTGAAAAAATTAGGAAAATTATAAAATTAAGAATTTTTTTTTTTTTTTTTTAAATTTTTATTATTATTATTTTTATTTTTATTATTATTTTTATTTTATTTTATTTATATTTTTTTATTTTTTTTAATTATTTTATAATGGTGCTGTAACATTTCCTCCGACTTTATTTCCAAGTTTTACCCTAAATTTATCCCAATCAGTACACTCAATTTTTGGCATGGTGGCGCGCGCCTTGATCCTTATATCATTTTTTAATTCTTCATATCTCCCCATTTCTTCCACCACGGATTCAAACTCTAAATTTGATATTTTCTTATCGGCCAACGCTTTTGGACACCATAAACGTACGATGCTATTTTTCTTAGACCTAGCGAGAACGGATATTCTATCATGTTTTCTACTTTTTTTCTCGAGTTTTCCACCCGCCGCCCTAATTACCATACAAAGTGTTCCAGATAAAACGGTAATTCCACTCAAAACCCCTGCAAGTGGAATCATTACAATTGTAGATAGCGTTGCAGCAGTCCCGCCCCACACAACACAGAAACACTTGCCAGAACCGTACTAGATGCTTCAGCTATGTTTGCCGCGCGCCTATATTTTAGAGTGTCTTTTTCTATTTGCACATTCTCTAACTAAAATATCCTGCATAGCGACGATATTATTCAACCTAAAATCTGAACTTTTTTTCGTTAATTGAATACAGTGTTGGTGGAGTGGTATTGAGAGTTGAATACAGTGTTGGTGGAGTGGTATTGAGAGTTGGATACAGTGTTGGTGGATCGGTATTGACAATTGGAAGCGGTGATTCGTTCATAGTTAAATTTATTTCAATAATATTAGTTATATTACACAATAAGTTCAATTAACAATGAGACAATAGTGGAAGAACTCTCTGAGTCACCGATTTTCGTAACAAAGTTAATAACACTACCTTGGGAAAGTCTAATTCGATCATCACCGGAGAACGAAACCACCGTCGAAACTATCTCCAGAGATTTTAGTGACTCAACCCCCCGTTCTTCCCCATCTACTACAATATTTATCGCGACCGCGCCCACAGGTTTACCATTAGCATTAACCGAGCAGACCGCCATTTGGATAACTTCACCTGCAGCTGTCATAGTGTATCCCCCATATTTATTACTCGCTTTGGCACCGAACGAATATTCATAGTGCCCCACAACCAATGGGCCCCGCTTCTCAGCCCAAACTGTTATGACACGTTTTGGTGTTTTCATTGTTTTCACTATTCCGGCAAGCGCATTGTTTGCGTTATATGCCTCAGTACGAATCTCATAAGAGGCCTCCTCAAGAGCTTTGGTCGCGGCTATACGATCATGTTTCAGTTTATCGGTTATTTTTTTTCATCTAGTTCAGTAAGTGTCGCTTCTCTGTTGATAGAGTCCTCTGAGCGCAACGCATCATAAGCCTCCGTAATGGTTGCCTGGTGGTCTTCTAAGGCTTTATCAATACCCGACGGGTCTCTTTTTGAAATTCGGTTATTTTTTCATCTAGTTTAGTAAGTGTCGCTTCTCTGTTGATAGAGTCCTCTAAGAGCAACACCCTATAAGCCTCCGTAATATCCGCCTGGTGGTCTTCTAGGGCTTTATCAATACCCGTTCGGACTCCATCAAGATCAAACCGGGTCTCTTTTTTAAATTCGGTTATTTTTTCATATAGGTCAGTAAGTGCCGCTTCTCTGTTGAGAGATTCTCTGAGCGTAACGCCCCATAAAGCCTCCGCAATGGCCTCTTTGTGTCTTCTCGGACCCCCTCAACCCCAGACCTGGTCTCTTTTATAAATTCGGCTATTTTTTCATCTAGTTCGGTAATGTCGATTCTTTACTGTGAGAGTTCTCTAAGCGCAACGCATCATAAGCCTCCGCAATGGCCTCTGCAAGGTTAGACTGGTGGTCTTCTCGGACTTTATCAATACCCGACCGGGTCTCTTTTCGAAATTTAAATTTGGTTATTTTTTTATCTAGTTCAGTAAGTGCCGCTTCTCTGATGAGAGAGTCCTCTGAGCGCAACACCTCATAAGCCTTCGTAAGGTCCGCCTGGTGGTCTTCTCGTGCTTTCTCAATACCCGACGTGGCCTCATTTCGAAAATCGATTATTTTCCCGTCTAATTCAGCAAGTGTAGCTTCTTTGCTGAGAGAGTCTTCTAAGCGCAACACATCATAAACCTCCGTAATGTCAGTCTGGCGGTCTTCTCGGGCTTTATCAATCCCCAACCGGGCTCTTTCTAAATTTGGTTATTTTTTTACCTAGTTCGTTTAGTTCCGTATGCGTTTCTTCACGACTTTGTGTATTCACAGCCAGGGCATATTCTCTAAGTTGTGATAGTAGACTCTTGTGAATCTCGTCCGTGGCCCTCGATATAGTTCTATTAATCAAGGCCTTTGTTTTTTGGGTAGTTAAAAAGTCACCCTCTGTCGGGATGAATCCCCCTTCTGCAGGTTCCAAATTATTTGAATTTGTCACCCAATCGGAAGAACTACCTGGTTCCGTATATACTCATAATGTTGATATATATATTACGAACATGCGTTTAATTCTAATTTTCTTAAAATTAATTAATTTGAAATTTCTAGGACGACCGAAATCGGGTAATCGTTCTTCAACTCTCGCCCTTTATCATCAAGAATATAAATCTTCAACTCGTGGATGTGTCCCGATTCCAAAACTTTCATCTCTGGGTGTGGGAAGTCTAACGTTACAGTCTCGCCATAGAAACAATCGCTGGCGGGCACAGTTTTCAGTAATGTGCTGGGGGATCCGTCTATCGTGTTGTACGATGTGTTCACCCGATCCAGGTGCACCCTGAGAGTTTTCGTGAAGGCGAAGTTTACTGGGGTATCGCCGTGCCAATGACCCACGGGGAAGACAAACATCAACGGGTACGCTCGCCCTTCATCCTCGTTGTAAGGGGTTTAAATTTAAATCCTAACATTGAGGCCAACCCCGGAGTGATCATTATTTTTTTTATCAACGTCCAATGTCGCAATCCCCGTGGCTTTTGAGACTGTGAGAGTGACATTATCAGGCATACCTTCCTTGCGATTAAAGCTTGGACATCTCTGACACCCCAAAGGCCGGGAAGTAATCCGACAGATATTTCCCGCAAGCGTCTCCATACTTTCTGCAGGACTATCGGCGGTCTCTAGATCTACACCACCTCCGGAAAAGATAACCTCTGGCCGTCCTTCTATTACATATCCCGTCTGGGTTGATATCCTTATACAGTTCAATGTTTTTCCACCCAACCGTGAAGGTGATTGATCTAAGGCCTACCCGGCGCGTTTTCCACAGCAGTTGTCTATTAATTTTTGAAGTTCACAACTCCCTTTTTGAACATTAGTTTATAGTAGCAAACATAATAATATCTTTCAATGGATACCAAAGCATTTAGCTTTAACTCTAATGTAAAGTACGCGGTCGGAGGTAAATACACACAAAAAGACGTTGTTAACCGCCTTGTACACCCAACCGTAACGGTTAGACCGGACAGTGGCTTTGCCACCAACTTCCCTAAACATCTTTGAACAATATAGGTTGCCCAAGATTACTACGATGGAGGGGGTAAACGGCTGGAAAGCAACACCGATGCAGTTTTGGCAGAACCAAATAAATTTTCGCTGTATGGTGCGCAACAGCCGGGTGTGGAGTTTCATATAAAGACCATCTGACATCCAAGAATGTCATGCTCCGAAGTGTCTACAACTTTCACGTGTATTATACTATTAGGAGGATTCTCAAAGAACTAGGTATTTCACTACCTCAAGACGACTGACCTGGGATTCCCATTTCAACACATATAACCGTATGGCCTTTGAAAGACTGTGTAACGAATTTTACGTTTTCAAAAGACGCGGACTGGAGACAGAAAGCATTTCCTACCAGCACCGGCCTCGGGGACGTCTCATTCACGGCCAGTCCGGGAATTGGACACAGACTGATTTTAGACACGATCACTCCGGTGACCACCATCGTCAGTCGGAACGCCGGGAATTTTGAGCCACCCCGCGACTATGACTTTCGGGACGGAAGTGTCTGGAGGTCGACACTGTGGCGTGATCTTGTAAAATGTTTACCTCCGAAACTGGCTCACGTCGATTACATACAGCAGGCTGCTGAGGTTCAGAACGCGTGGGGTACATTTATGTTAGATACGGGTCTAGGGTTCACGCAGGCCGGGGTTACTCGCGTCAACGACTCCATTCGCACGTACGTCTGGGCCACTCCTTCTCGGCGCACAGAAGCAAACTCGCAGTTCTATACTGGGCATGGGAACAGCGTTTGATGCACAAAAACAATTTTTGGCACTTGTAGAGGACGCCATCTCAGCTAGGGTGGACCTGGAGAAGGCGATCCAGAATTATCAAGACGTTTTGCAGAATGCCAGCACCCCAGTAGACTATGTATTGGAATAGGTCTTTATATGGCGCCGAGCAATATGATACTACGAGAGACGACGGTTGACGGTTACAATAATCATATCGTAATCGCCACCGCCGAATCCAATCAAAAAATCGGCCACAACGGTAACGTGAACACGGATATCATCAAGCGCACCCCCCAACAGTGGAACCGATTTCATAAAACACAAATGGATACACCTCCCCCAATTCGTAAATCGAACCCAGTACCCCCAATTCGTAAATTGGATGCACCATCGAGGTTCCATCAACAGACCAATCGCGATTGGAAAAACACCAATCATCAACAATGTTGAAATTGGAAGCACAACACACGAGGAGGAGAAATTGGGTCTCGTCATCGCCCTCGTGGCGATCGGATTATTTACGCTTTGGTTGTAGGAACTCTCTGACAGAGAATAATAGGAGACCGGCGATTGCCACGATTAAAGCCCAGGTATTTTTTTGGCTAGCCATCCGGCCGTTTTTTGATAATATAGATAGCAAGTAAGAAACGATACTTCCGATCAGTCCAGGTAGTGCGGCAGCCGCCTTTCCAGCTAATTTAGCTAGAAGACTGGCGAGGGGCTTTTAGTTGTTTTTTTATCCACTCCTTGGCTCCACCGGATGGAGCGGGTGCTGGTGCTGGTGCTGGTGTTGGAGCGGTGTAGCGCCGCACCACCAGTGAAAGTTAGAACTATGGTCGATATAGTCATGCCGATAGCAACGAGGATGCTTGCTATCGTGACGCCCTGCTCTCTGAACAGAGTGCGAAGACGCTCACCGAGTGTCGTCTCCTCGTGCAGGACCCTCGAGATTGATTCGCGGATCCGACTTATTTGTGTGCGGAGAGCCTCACGTTAGCCGAGGCGGCCTCCAAGCGAGCTTCTCTTTCATCCCGCAAAGACCGCAGGGAGTTTGTTGATCCGCTCGTAGATTCTCTATCGTCACCGGCTTCCTCCAGTTTTCTTTCTTCTAGCGCGATATGTTCATCCAGCGCCGTGAGTTTGGAGAGGTTAAGGACCAGTTCGCCCCGGACCGTTTGTAGAGCCTTATCGAGTCCACGGAGTTCTCGAAGAGGTAACGGTGGGTCATCGTTGAGTATTTTCCCCAATTGTGATTGGACGCTGAACGTGGTCTCCATAGTGTTAATAACGTCGGTGGCTATTTGAGGGACCTCGCTGAGCTCGACCGTTTCTATCGCGGTGACCGTCTTCGCTATAGTTTCGTCGGTAGACTTTAGGGCCTCTACAGCGCGGGCCGGTATAAATTGTTTTACCCCCTCTTCCAATCCGTGAAGCCTAGTTCGTCCCTTATGAGTTGGCCACCGCCCCGGTTTCCTGCAAATGGTGTTTAGTGATAGTGGTTTTCCGGTCCTCCCGTTAACTAATTGGACAGTTAGTGCTGCTCTTAGTCGCAATTTACCGCTCATAAATTTGAACTTGGAGTAGTCGCGACCGACAGAGGGGACCAGACCTTTTTCTGCTGCCAAATTGTTGTAGTAGTCGTTTACAGCTCCCTCAAGTAATTTTCCTGACTTTGACTAGTGGTAGCGTCACCCAATTGTGATTGGATTGGAACTGGAGTTTCTATGGTGGGTGTCGTGAGGGAATCCTCGAAGTTATCATCATCACCATCGAGGTAATCTTCTCGGTCGCCCAGCTAGTGCGATCGAATTCGTCCATGTAATCAGCCATATTTTATAATTTTCTTAAAATTAATTATGTATTAAAGACAAAACCATACGGTTTTAATAGTTTCAATAATTTTGAAAAAATTAATTATGTCTTCGAGTCAATACGGTCGCAAACTCAATCCATACCGCAGACTGCGTGAGCCCTCGGGGCAAAAGGCGTGAGACAGAGTGTCGTTATTACGAACAACCCATCGACGATCGACCAGAACCAGCAGCTCTTAGTCCCGCTTCCCCAACCTCGGAGCTAACGACGTCATTGTTCCGGGTACTGTTCGCCTCGCTTTCACTATTTCGCTAACGTCGACGGACGCGGACCGAACCGTAGTTCAGAGCTTGGGTCGCGCCATAGTCAAGAAGACTATGATAAAGATTTCTGGTAATGAGGTGATGTCGATCGACGACAGCGACGTCTACCATTGCTATCAGGACCTGTGGAAGACGTCACACGAGCTTGAAAACGCTGTCTATCAAGGTATTGACACCAGCAAAAATAAGAACGTAACCAAACTTAGAATCGGGGCTGCTAACAAGGCAGATAACAACGCGAGTGACAACGCGGTCGCGGGTGCTTACGGCAACCGCTTCTACATTCCCGCTCGACTTTGAGTTGCTGGAGATCACATGCCCTACTATCAGAGCGCTTTGGCTGACCGCCTCGAATACGAACTAACGTTCAACGACTACGGCCGAGTTATCATAGCCACCGACCAGTTATCGACGTATACGATCGATAATGTTTCGCTGGAGTACGACATGGTCACGATGCCCGAACTAGCGCGATTGATCAGAACCCAGTACGCCGGGCGCGTTGCCATACTTTACGACCGAGTTCTTCGCCATCGCAAGATGCCGAAAAACAAAAGCGACACATTGTGGAATATTAACGTCAACGTACCCGCCCCGCTCGATGAAAGGTATACTGATGTTGTTCGAGGATGCTCGGTTCGCGTTCGGTGCTAGAAAAACCGACAGATTCTATAACCCCAAAATCACGAAGGTAGAGGTGACGATCGAGGGAGTCCCCAATCAACTCTACAGCGCGGTCTTCGCGCGCACCAGCAGTGGGATGAAGTAAGAAAGCAGTTTGCTGCCGGATCTAAGCGCTCTCCGGAGGTTGCAGCAGTTGCTAAAGACCTGCATCTCTCGGCCGTCTCCCTCGCGGAGTTCCTGAATACCAAATACGCGTTATGGCTAGACATGCGAGCCAGCGACGATGACCAAATACACGGTAGCGGACGCCAAGTTGAGAACGCTATGAGGGTGTGACGATCCCAGATAACCAAAGAGGCGGACGGAGCCGGGCCATTGAACGTGTACTTATATATAATTAAACAGACGCACAACTCAACATCGAAGATGGTCGATACGTATCAGCGATCTACTGATTTAATAAAAAAATCATCTAACGATTTATTAATACATAATTTTGAAAAAATTAAGAAATCTAGCAATCAATACCAATTCACGATTGGAGATGCTCAACTCCGCCATAATATGTGGGCAGACAGGATGTGGAAAAAACGGTTTTCATCCTCAACTTACTCGAGGGATCCTACCGCGATGCCTTTCGTCACATTGTGATCCTATGTCCCACTGTGCGGCACAACGATACTTATCAGCGGTGCCCGTGGATATGGACCGACCCTGAGGTATACGTTATTGACCCCGGTGATAGGCTTCACGATTGGTTGCGTGGTTTATACCAAATATTTCAGGGCGAGCCCACCCTATACGTGATTGACGATTGCTCAGCCAAGGCGGCGATGACCAAAAAGAAGGACATGCTCTCCGAGCTCGCATTTTCTGGCCGCCATGCGAGGCAAAGCGTATGGATATCCACTCAAAAATACAACGCCGTCCTCAAGGATCTGCGCGAGCAAACGAAATGGGTCGCCCTCTTTCACTGCAAGGACCGAGACTCATTCGATGACTGTCTTCGAGAGAATGACGTTATCCCAACGCGCGAGGAGCGCCTGGAGGTTCGACAGATGCTTTCCGAAACTAAGCACGCCAAGCTTCTGCTAAAGACTGATCAACCAACTGCTTATAAAGTTATCAACTAAATCTAACGATTTATTTAATAATTAATAATTTTGAAAAAATTAGGAAAATTGCAAAGTAATAAGCTATTGCAATGCTTAGCAATTGCTGAACAATGCTTAGCAAATGCTGAACAAATACTGAACAATGCTTAGCAATTGCTGAACAATGCTGAACAATGCTGAACAAATACTGAACAAATGCTGAACAATGCTTAGCAATTGCTGAACAAATGCTGAATAATGCTGAACAATGCTTAGCAATTGCTTAACAATGCTGAATAATGCTGAACAAATGCTGAATAATGCTGAATAATGCTGAACAAATGCTTAACAATGGTTAACAATGTTAACAATTTGGTGCTCCGCTGCGAGCTTTGTTGCGAGCATAATGGTGATCATAAGTATCGGGTGGTGCGCATTTATTATTTTAATAATTTTGAAAAAATTAAATAAATATGTTAAAGTGATGAGACTTGTTAGAATAGTTAAATTAATTTTAAGAAAAATGAACTGCGACGAACTTCTCGATCAGCTAATAGAAGAAACCTCAACTCCGACTGCCAACAATAATGATCCGACAGAGCAATCGGGATCTGGGTTGAGTGCAACGACTCCGAATGAAAATGAAAATGCGGCGCGACGAGAGCGGCTAGCTGCGCTGGTTGCTGGGGGACAATCGGAGCATTATCTCGGTAGGCGTCTCACAGTTTTTCAGGTGGATAAGATGTCAGATGCGGAGATTGATAAAATGTATGCGCGATACGAATCCAAATTGGGAGCAGAGATGACAAAAACTCTTGGATCGGCGGCTATTCATTTGTACGCTACCGCCGTTAGTAGACATTCTCCCTATACCAAACACCGAAGGGTTGATTCACGATCTAGAGACTGACCCTTTTATAGGACACACTTAGAACAACCTGCTGCTCAATTTATCACAAGTTTGGAATGTATTTAGCTCCGCTGACAACCGCGTTGACCACGGGTAAACACTGTCAATTTGGACATATATGCCCACGAACTATAAGCTCTAATATTAATATTATAAATGATGACACAAGACACACCCACGAGAGTGACGGAGTTGAACCAGATTGCTCCAACACAATCGAACCAGAGTGTTACTCCGCCACTGGATGACATACCGCATATAAAAAATCCCAAAAGACAGGCAGCTGGGAGGGCGGCGGCTGCCACCCGAAAAGTTAAACAAGATAAAATACTCGCCGAGCTTCGAGAGGCTAAACTCCAATCGAGATTGGGGTTGCAATCGGGGACGGAGACAGCAAAACATCTGAATACAGAGTTGAGTACAACAACACCCCCAATTCACGAATTGGAAGCACACTCAAATTCAAAGAATTTGTCACCCAATACCAACTACCGTTGGAGTTGGGCGAATCCGATTGAACCCAAATTCGTGAATTGGAGTTGGGTTGTTGGTGGTGGTCTGGCAGTTGTTGGTGCCCTGTGCGTGTGGAAATACCAGAAAAAACAACCAGCCAGTGTTCAGAAGAAAGTTACTAAACACCAATCATCAACAATGTTGAATTTGGATGCGCCCCATTTAAACATTGATCGCGACCCATTTTATATGCAATAATTATAACAATGGCTGAACAAGATGGTAAAATGTTAGTGAATGCGCTTTATCACGCCGTGGTGATATCGGGTTTCAGTATCGGGTATGGCGCGCGAACTATCAAAGATGGCCCTAGGAGGAACCGCTCCCAAATTGGACTTTACTGTGAGAGACGTAGGGCTCGCGACCTTAGATGTAGCGGCCGCAGTTTGGACCCGAGATTATCTAGTTAAAGCTGGAATTCTACCAGTTAATATATGGAAATAAATGGCTTCAATCGCAGTAATAGTAGGTGGTGCGCTTGTAAACGCATTGGCGTTCAGCGGTAGCAACTTTATATTCTCTAAAATGAAAAGCTCGAACGTGGATGAGGAGCGTAAGCGTCATGATTTAGCTGTAGAACAACTCAATAGCGCAAAGGAAGCATGGTCGAAAAAACGAACCGCCCATCTGGACTGGGTCAATGAAGAGCTTCGCCGCGAAAATCACGCCGCGCAAACTTTTCAGAACGTTGAAGAAGCCAACCGCGAGTACGCGCTGGCATATCCGCACAAAAGTCTCGATCCAATGGATCCCGAGCCCCAACTTTCAGATTTCTATGTACCGTCAGAGCCCCAAAAGGACCGCGAGATCGCGTTCATCATCGTGGAATGGGTGTGGTGGGTCTCGCCGGCTATTATATTCAATCGAGATTTTAAAATTAATTAATTAAAACATTTTTTTTTTATAAATATATATATAGAACGATGTTAGTTTGACGAACTTTATAACGCTATGATTGATGTAGGCTACACTGCCCAAAAACATCGTTTACCTGGTGCAAAGAGTATGATTCGTCTGGCCCAGAGTTGTCTCCGAGGACGAAAAAGCGGCCACCCCTTTTCGCAAAGCGGATGTTAGATTCCTCCCAATCGAGATTGGTATGAATTAGATTTCCCTCTCCTGTTCCAACCCAAACGTGATTGGGGCTGCAGCGAAACTTCCAACAAAGGTTTATTATTAACGACGCAGTTACCGGACGAACTGGCGAGGGCATGTTGGAGATTGTCCGATATATTAGAATACTTCGCATACGATGAACACGCGCAAACTTGATACCAAACTAAAATAACGCGCAAGCTGTCGAATACATACTATAGTCCACGCGGCTACTGGAAGGGACTCGCGGCCATCAAGAACTCGCGGCGGCGACCAAGGTTTCAGAAAACGCTGTCAAGGAATGGCTCAAGAAGCAGGCCATCTGGCAGATCTATTTACCCGCGCCTCACAATATTCCGCGCCCGAAATTCGACGTGCCGGTGCCAGAACCACCAAGTTCACCAAGCGGATATCCTGTTTCTCCCTCACGATCGCGTCGGTCGCAAAACGTACAAGTACGCACTGACAATCGTTGACGTAGCGAGTCGTTACAAGGGGGCTGAGCCGTTGGCCACTAAAGAGTCTAAGGAAGTGGCCGAGGCTCTTTCACCGAATATATAAGATGGAGTCCTCTCAAATGGCCGAATCTTCTCCAGGTCGATCCCGGCCGCGAGTTCATGGGCGCGGTCTCTCATCTATTGTCTAAGCATAAAGTTTCTATCAGACGCGGCCGCGTCAACATCCACCGGGACCAGGGGATCGTGGAACGCTTCAATCGAACCCTGGCTGAGAGACTGTTCGGACACCAATACGCCAAAGAACTTGTAGCCCCCCACCCCATTCACGGTCGACCGAGTGGGTGGCCAGACTGCCCACCGTGGTCTCCGCACTGAACGGACAGAGGTGACCAGTTGATAGGTAAGAAGCCTGTAGATGCTATCAAGTTTAAAAGGGTGACGAGCAAGCCCTCTGCCGTCTCGCGCGGGCGACGTTGGTTTAGAGGAGCAGCGGCTTCCATCAGATATTGACGTCCGGTACCTCTATCAACCGGGAGAGCTCGAAGGTGGCAGCCGTCCGCGCGACTGATCCAGTGTGGTCTCTCAATGTATATCATCTAGATCGATCTATTACCAAACCCGATGAGCCCGTGCTCTACTATTTGGATGATGGGCCATCTCGAGGGTTTGTTCGCGAAGAACTTCTTATAGTGTCTTCTGACACCCAGCTACCCCGATTACTTAAATCAATAGAGGTTCTGTATGTATTCCGGTTCTGGTAACACGCGTCTTTTATCGTAGTATGCCGAGAGGTCCTAATTTTTGTTGACAGTACGTTTTCATAACGCCGTCTTTCATTTTAAATCCTCTATTGTGCTACATCTATAATGTGTTTTCCATCTTCTGTAGTTTCACTTAGTACTCGTTTATATCTATCCCAATTTAAATTGTTAGTTCTCTTGGACATTCCTTTCGCAGAGTTTTTATTAATTTTAATTTGTTCCAAATTATCTTTAGTGAAAAAATTAATTTTTTCTACAAAATAACACTTACTAGATAACGCTATCGCCCTATCCCCGCTAAATTCCATTTTGAAAAGTCCGGGCTCTCTTTCGCTCCATTTATCCCAAGCCAACCATTTATTTTTTTCTTTTTCAAACTCGTCTAGTAAGTTAGGTCTAATCAATTCCTCTATCGTTTTTCCACTAACACCTATATACATACTATCTGTATCCATCTGTATTAATTCAAAGTCAAAGTCTTCTCTTTTTATGTGATTTATCTAGAAATTCGTAGTAAAATTCCAACATTCTCAATTTAGCTAGTTGATAAACCGCTATTCCACAATGGAATGGTCTCTTTAGCGCACACCTGGGTTTTCTTGAAGATATTTCGTACGCATATCCTATCTCTTCCAAATCATCAAAATACGCGGATCTTAATGCTTTGTCAACACAGGTTTCGTCTCGCGTATATGTCGTATTTAAATGTCTCTCCGTTGCCTCTATCATTTTTCCACAACACGAGTTTCCTAATAATTTCATTATGTCGGCTACTGGTTTCTTATTTTGGTTCTACATCGCCTGTTCGTCTTGCGGCTGTAACTTCTTTTGCGAACCATTCGAAGGGTTTACCACTAATATAATCTATAACACGATGAACTCCCGTTATTTCTAGGCCGTGTTTTATACCATTTCAACAGTGGCGCGTACAGCAATACTTTAGTGGCGGTCATAGATCCCACCAATTTTCTTCCATTTCCTCTAGTTCTTCCAGTATCTTCCAAATATTTTCCAACATGTGTGTGGGAACTTCATCAACCTCTACTTCTCTGTTTTATAAATATTGGGGACATTTCAGAAAACTTATGTTTTAAGTTGTGTGGAACTTCTATATCCACCTCCGCAAACCCAAACCAGTCTCCAGATAAAACTCTTTTACAAAACTTTTTAATAAATTTAGGGTTATGTGGGGTATCTATATGGTGTATAGTTTCTCTCCCACACGGCATCTCTTTATTTAACGTAGATAAATATAACGCGTTTGCATCGTACCCCACACGCCTTGCAAGGTTTGTTACTTTCATTTTGATCTAATATTGGAAACACCGGCTTCTGCATAGCGTGTAAATACTATTGATGGACCACCAACTAGAGCGTCCCTTCATCATTTCGTATGTTTCTTCTTTTGGTGCATATAGAGCATCCTCCGGTATAATCGTCTTTGAAGATTTTTGTTCTTTAATGGTTCCTCTCAATAAATATTGTATAGCTACTCCAGGTAGTGTTACCGCATCTTTGAAAATATCCACACCTCTGTGTTTATAAAATTCACACATTTTTTCATTTTTTCCACCGCTTCTAGGAACGGTGCTACATCTAAATCGTTATAATATTTCAACCAATCTCTGAAAGTTTTCATATTATTTTCTTCGAAAATTCTACGACATTTACTTAATTCTGTTTCGTCTATTAACATTTTCCCAAGAGTTTGGAATACCAATTCTCTATATCCGGTAGTCCTGGGTAATCCAGTTTGTCTGGAGAATCGAACCACTCATATGGAAAGAAAGATTTCTGTCCTTTGCAGTCGTAGGCTTTTTATCCAACTATCATAACTTACACCAGGTCCTAGATATAAAGTATTACATCAAGAAATCTAAATTCTGGAGTAAATAGAAAATATTGTTGCGTTTGCACGTTTTTCCGACCATTTACTTTCTTTGTTGTTGATGTCAGTTCGCCCTACTAGGTATTTCTTTATTAAGTTTATATCGTACTTACTGCTGTTAAAACCTATAACCGGTACTTGCTCTATCCACTGTTCGATTTTGGCGATTTGGTTTTTACGTAGATGTTCTGTATTAAACCTATATCTTGACCACACTTCTTCTCTTATAGCTTTTCCCCCTGACTTTCAAATCTTCTACGAATTTTTCTATAAGTTTTGCGGGATCTTTATCACAAATATGAGTTACTGTTCCTGAGAAATTATCTCCTATACTAACGCTTGCCGGAACGTGCTCAGCTTCGTACTCTAAACTATTACCGGTAGTTTCAACTTCTGGCTGGAGATATGCCTCAAAATCGTATACTATCTGATATGGATAAAGAGTAGTGTCACAACCGATCTTTATATCTTTACCCGTTCTTTGGCAATTCGCATTCATAACTACTAGGTTGAATTCTTTGCTTTTTCTAATAACTTTATCTCTTCTCATAGTGGATGCGCGTTCTTCTTTTCTATGCTTTGCATGAATTCTCACACCCGTGCCAGTAACAGCCGTGATATTGATATACGGTATTGGTTTCTGGACAGTATCCATCTACCGGAGCTCCTAAAATCCATCTTTCACCTCCGTGTCCGCACTGTTCGTGGTGAATGTGAATTCCCTCCCGCTTTTCCACAGAATACATCCAATCGATCGACCCCATAACTGTTAGAACCTTTTGGGTAAAACGCTTTCTCGAACGCACGAACGCGCTCTAAATAATTACCATCACATACTATTTTTTGTCTCACCTTTCATACATTTTGGTCCGTGTCTCTTCATATTACTCGCTTTCGTGAATTTCTGTTTGCAATTATCGCAGGCGTAAATTTTAGATAGGTTTTTAAGGTTTTTTATCAGAAATGCGTGATTATTAAACAGTCCTATTGTCATTGGTTTATTACCTATTGCCTTATAGTGTGCTGGTACCTTTTTCAACCACCATACATTACATTCGGTGGGTTGATATACTTCTATACCGATTTTAAAAAACTCTTCAACCTTTTTCAGATCTGAAAAAGGAATTGGTGAAACCACATTACTACCAAAATATTGCTTACTAAGTTCTTTCGCCTTTTCTGTACATCTGTCGGGTCTTTTATCTGTCATATGCATAGCTAGACACCTGAACAGACAAAGGTCGTCATTATACTTATCTAAAGAATACATACCTTTTTTATTCTTCAGCCATTCTGGAAGTTCTCCTCCTGCCGCTTCTTTGGATTGTAGTCCCAAATCTATTCCCCTACTACCCTGTATTAGCTTTACGAAAACCTCTACCCATCTTACAAACTTCCACTTTGTATTCGGTCTGTCTATTTTATCGGACGGATTATTCGTGTTTGCTCCTTATCTGACAGCCATTTTTTAACGGTTTTCATTGATGATAGTGGTTCGCTACCACCGAGATTTTTGTGAAATATTATAGTTTTAGGTTTTTCCATTTTTAATTTCCTCCATATGTTCTAGCTTGTAAGAATATGAATATCTCAAATAAATAAAAATTGGTTGTTAGATACGAGCGAGTTTATCGACATGCGTTCAGACTCGTTAATGTTAATGTTTTTACGAAAGGATAATGTAACTACCCGCCCTCTTCCATTTTCTACCTTTTCCAATGTTTCATCGTGAGCCCCCAATATTTCTTCACCTTTTCCACTATCGCACTAACGATAGATTTTTTCTTATTATTATTTTGGCGTCTAATTTGGGACAAATTATTTTGTGCTTGAAGGTTTGATTACACTAGCCCTTAAACCCGCAATACTTTCTTTTTGAATTCTGTTACCTACTTCCTCCGCTTTGGATATATCTTTAAAGGCTCCTCGTTTGTGGGCGCGGGTAAACCGCTTCATAAACGCCTCATTCTTTTTGTGGCATTTATCAGCTTTGTCAACCCCTAACTCTCACCGTTTACTATAAGTAATCCCTAGAGATTCGGCTTCTCTTCTCAAACTTTCTATTTCTGCTCTAGTCTGACGTTATCATATTTTCTGTAAACGACCTCATTCTTTGTGGCATTTATCAACTTTGTCAACCCCCTAACTCTCAAACCGTTTACTATAAGTAATCCCTAGAGATTCGGCTTTTCTTCTCAAACTTTCTATTTCTGCTCTAGTTTCTGACGTTATCATATTTTCTGTAATATACTTTTGTATAACCTATGAAATTTATCTGTTCAATTGGTCTTGAAAACATTATGTTTTTTTTACGACCAATTGAATATAAACATAATACTTATATAATGGAGTGTGAGACTTGTTGTAAGACGTTTACGCGTAAAGACTATCTACGAAGGCATCTAGCGAGACGTAGAAAGTTTCCTTGTGTCCCCCCGCAATTTCAATGCCCCAGATGCCCTTGTAAATTCGTTAGTGCCCAAACTCTTTGTAGACATAAGCAACTACGCTGCCCTGTGGCTACAGGTGAACGTGGTGACTAGAGCTGGTAGAATTAATTGCTGATCTACGGAATCAATTAGCTATATCGGAGGAGGAAAATATGGTGTTGGAATATAGACTATTGCGCGAGGACGCATTTAAATCGGAAACTTATTAGAATAAATTCATAAATTGGTGTCAAAAATAAATCCTTTTTAAGACTATTGTTTTATCTGTTCAATTGGACGTGAAAACAACATGATGTATTTATGACACCAATTTTGAATATTTCGTGGTTGGTGGGAGACAATTTCCTCGTTAACCAATTTTTGATTTTTCGGGGGGTGGTGGAGTAGTATATAGGGAGGAGAAATGATACCACCGTTAGGTGGTATCATTTTGACTCCCTATATACTACTGTGTTATAAAAGTAATACAAACCAATTATTCTGAAACAATTTTTAACATTGTAGAAGGTTTAAAACATTATTTTTTGCATTTGCAGAAAATGGACCCCACTTAACTTTTACATGTTGAATTTGGCTGCTACTGACTGGGTCACTTGTTTATTCCACAGGTGGAAGACTCGGACCTATGACACCAAAAAAATGCATATTAAAAAAAATCACATTACTCCACCCACTGAGACTTGGTCTCGTACAGAACCATCTTCTATATAGAAAAGTGATAAACAATATGGCTAGTATAGAAAGGCCCTCTCTTTTCCGATTCGCACAAACACAATAAACATCGATTAAATGTATGTCTTCTGTCTCTGGCAGTCAAAAAAGGTATTTGGTGTGTGAATATACTTACTTCAAATCGCAGTTTCTTTTATTGCATTTATTGAGTTATTCGTAGTTTGCATACCCCATTCCAAAGCGAAATTTGCGTGTACGAAAGAATCTCACACATAATTGGAGGCCGTCGGGCATGGATTATCGGTCATATTTGGCCGATAGCTGATCGCCAGCTCAAACTAATGTTGTGCACCATGACCATATATACATGTACATTAGAAACTCCAACCATACAAAGTTCATCCAATTGTGGCCGTTAACCGATCTGATTCGCTATTCTGCAGAGGAAGCCTATGCGTGGAATCGTAACTGTGGCTACGGACGGTACATGTAGATTGCAAGAGTGACTGTTCGCAACTAGTAATTATCTAGCTCAGATAATCTCAGCTATATAGATGTATTTTACTATTTCTGCGGTATTTCATTTCTGTTCTTCGCTGAGACACCTTGCTGTGTACTTTTTGATCACAATAACAGCATATTCTCAGTATTTATGTCCTCGCATTTTGCGGTCTTAAACTGGGCAGTATTTTATAAAAACATCCATGAACTAAGGAGAAAAAAGTAAACATTATTCACCTCGCTTGTCAGACCATATCGCAAATCGCAAGGACAAAATCAGTAAGAAGAGGCTGTTATTGTGACAACAAATTACACAGCAGGTGGTATTTCAGCTAAAAGGATACTGAAAATATAAAAGACAGATGAAATAGAAAAAGACATCGTCTAGCTGAGATTATCTAAGCTAATACTTATTACCAATGTTACAAATACTGATTCTACAAAAAAAGTATAATGATCGGGCATAGAATACAGAAGTTATTTCACGAAAATATGCGCACATATAGCATACTTGAGGTTGAAACATAACACTATAACCTTTGTATATCCCCCCCCCCCCCCCCCCGGCATATTTCATATTTCTGTTCCTCCATCCTTAACATTTGTTTTTAAAGTTTTTGGGTACCCAATATCTCTGCAACCGTAAGTTGGATTGACTTGAAACTTTGTGTAGTTTTATCATTACTCATACAGAGCTGCCAACTGTTACGATTTTTCCGTATTTGTTCCGGAAAATACGTTAGAAATACGGAAGTACGGATAACAATTAAAAAGTACGATTTTTAAAAAAATCAGCGCGGGAATATCTGGAAATAATAATTTCGTTTCACAATTCTGCCAATAAATCCTATTTTTTTATTTACCCGTAATCATACTCGCCGAGGCGCTTACCATTTCGATTCTTGTTGTGTAGTAATAGTAGTTTCAAGCGCTCAGCGATATTGATTTATTCATCACATAAATTCATAAATTGTCTGCTCCAAAGCGTGCAGCCAACGAATTTGGGTATTCTTTATCGGAAGAAGTTAGAACACATCTGTTCATCAATGATTACAGCGAGACATGGCCCAATTTGGTCCTGTCAAAGCACGGTGATGAATTTGCGTCTTGCAAGCAGTGTAATTTATTTTTCGGTTGGCCGAAACGAGGGCCAAGGCTCTAAACAAGTTAATTTATGCATATAAGTGAGTACTGATTTGTGTTCCGGAAAACATATGTGGTGTTCCGGAAAATAGCCCCCTTTTCTCTCCATGTTCCTCGTGTGACCGACATGGGGTTGGCAGCTCTGCTCATATTTTCATTCAATAAGTAAGGTGGCACTACTGGTAGCCACAATAACCCTTTGGCTACCAATACTTCTAAAATGGAAATCTTGATTGCCGGTACTAAAACATTCAGAAATTATTTGAAAAGGTAATATGTCTTAACAACTACAATATTATTGTCTTTTTTGTGTCATCAGTTCATTTTTGTCGAGCCCACTTGCGGAAAACGAGACATAGTGATCTCAATGACGCCCGTGCGTGCGTGCGTCCGTCCGTCCGTCCGGGCACACATTAGGGTACTTATGGGGTAGGGGGCGTGGCCTAAGACAATAGAAGACAATGGAACTTATTCCGTACCCCGTAAGCATATTGTGTCTTACGGGGTATTTCCTTTGATCTTTTATATAGCAAGTACCCCTGAAGGTCCGAAATGTCCGTCCGTCCGTCCGTCCGTCCGAGCTTACAAATGGATACATATGTGGCTAGGAGACAAATAGGTTATGTAATATTCTATTGTTCTTTGATTTTATGTGGCTAAAAATGGGTTTATGTGGCTACAGAACAATAGGGATGAACAAAGGAAAAGGTTAGGTTAGTCACATAAGTATCCATTTGTAGGAACGTCCATCCGTCCGTTCGTCCGTCGGGCCGTCCGTCCGTCCGTCGGGCCGTCCGTCCGTCCGAAATCTGCGTTAAAGTTTTTAAATACCTTATATCTCTGCAGTCCTAAGTCACATTGACTTGAAACTTCATATACTTATTAGTCATGATCCATATATACATGCTGTATCCCACTCATGCGGCCCCTGTGCCGAAGATCAAGGTGAAATGACTTATAAGTTTGCGTTACGAAATCTGCGTTAAAGTTTTTAAATACCTTATATCTCTGTAGTCCTAAGTCACATTTACTTGAAGCTTCAAATACTTATTAGTCATCATCCATATATTCATGATGTATCCCACTCATGCGGCCCCTGTGCCCAATGTCAAGGTGAAATGACTTTGAAGTTTGCGTTTTGAAATCTGCGTTAAAGTTTTTAAATACCTTATATCTCTGCAGTCCTAAGTCACATTGACTTGAAACTTCATATGCTTATTACTCATCATCCATATATTCATTCTGTTTCCCACTCGTATGGCCCCTGTGCCCCTATGTCAAAGTCAAATGACAAAGTTTGCGTCAAAGTTTCTGTCAACATTTGCGTCAAAGTTTCTGTCAACATTTGTCAAAGTGTCAAAATTTGCGTTAAAATTTTCACATACCTACTATCTATGTAACCGTAAGTCAGATTTACTTGAAACTTTGTATGCTTATTGGGCATCAAACTTCAAATAAATACACTCTGAGACCATCAAATTCCTCCGCGGGCTCGACATGCGGGCCGCGGCCATCCTCGTTACTACTACTACTACTAGCGCCAACCTGACTGCGAGTGGAGAAATGGGTATATGGGTTTTGCAACCAGTGTAGATCCAGACCAGCCTGTGCATCCGCACAGCCTGATCAGGGTCTGCACTGTTCGTCAATCCATCAATGATACACCTGTGCTGTCATGCATCTAACAAGCATCGTAGATCAATCATTATCCAGCTACAGGCAGGAGCTACACTGGCCATAACTTATCCCAATTTCTCCAGCTTCAGTCTGCAAGGCACATGCTACAGTTTATCATTTGCTATGTTATACAATGACATTACAGATGTGCTATGTGTATGAGGAGAATTGGCGAGAAGTGTCTAAAGCGTCAGCATGGACATGTATGCTGTGTAACGAGAACGGCTGTAAAATGATTTTTTTTTTTGTAACCGGGTGAGTATCTGGTCAGCTGTATCGATTCATAAACTATGTTTGCACCACAATTCTTAAATACGGAGACAAATCTGAACCGATGAATGGATTTTCAAATGTTTTGCCTGGAGATGATGTGTCGATTTCAATACCCACATCTTTATGTCCAAGTTCAGGGTAACACTTAGAGGTCAAATGTCAAGAATGTGCAGGCCTTTCTGTTTCTACTATACACTTTCAAAACCGATGAAATGATTTGCCATATATGTAATAAGTATGTCGATGTGTATATATTGTTTTCGTCATTTCGTTCGTCACAGCATTTAGATGCGTCTCTTGGCTATTTCACACTTGTTTTCACTTTAAGTGTTCTTGTTCAAAATTCACTTGATTTGTAATTATTTTCAGGGTTGGCCCACTCGCACCTCTGGAGGCCTTGGGGATGCCAGCCGTTCAGCAGTGTAGCCACATTTTCTTACGGGGATTCACACCTGAGACCAAGTGATATGGTGTACCAAAGATGCCTCACAGTGCTGAAAGTTAGTGCTGTATGTACAGTACTTCCGTGATACAGAAGTGTTCCCTATTAGTCAGGAGGAATATTGAGCATATGACCCAACAGGTGGAAATGGAGTCTAGACTTTTTCTGTTGATTTGTATGAGTTCATAAAAGCATATAACAATAATTTTGGGAGGGTGTGCAAAATTTCGTCCAGTGGCATTTTTTAAAATCCAAGATGGCCGCCGCCATGTCATCTAATAATAAAAATCGCCATAACTCTTCAATTACTTGTGATACAGACATACTCTTGGTCTCTATACCCATATTTGTTAGCACAAAGAATATTATAAAAGAGAAAGTATTGCAATCTGGCCATTACTTTTTGCATAAAATCCAATATGGCCACCAAAAGCACAACAAAACGTAACTAAACCTGCAAAAAATAGTTTGAACTTTGAGTTGTCTATTGACGAGTTGCACAAGTATAGCTGACGAGTTGTACTAGTAAGATTAATCATTTTGTATTTGCTAAATAAACCCATTTCCATTTTGTAATTCAATATGGCCGCCACCAACCACTGAAATACATTAACGTGCCCTACATATATACGTATTTCAACATATATGCATAATGTCGGGCTCTATGCTCACATTTGTAAGAGTACATATTCAATATGAATGGCCAGTAATAAAACTTGATTATTGCATACTCATTAAAAATCCAATATGGCCACCAGATGCGTATAATCGGTTAGTTATTGTTTATACTGTTCGCAAATCGATGTGTTTTGGACTCATTGAACTACTCTAATATCACGTCATTTAGATCAATTACCTCAGCAATATTTCGGCATTCGACTCGCCCTCTTCAGTCTGATTACGTGTTGGAGGATTCTTACAGGCTTCTCCGCCCTCACAGAGACAGAATACTGTACATCCTAGCTTGGAGCAGCTGCAAGCTGCTGTACGACACACAGAGGTCTTGCAGTTGCATCGTATAAGACGTAGTATGTCGGTAGGCGCTGAAGGGACATCCGCTGACACTGTTCGAGGAAGGAGGATATCCTGGTGGTCAATCTCCCAACCATATTCTGTTGGCTCTTGAAGTGCTGCCTTCCATGTGGCTACTTGCAAATGGCATATGTGAACATTTTCAATGAATGCAGCTGTGGTGGGTGGAAGAGAACACAGTTTCACCGACGATGCACCAGTCTTTCCTGTTTTTGCGCGCCACATTTTGATTCTGCATTCTGTCATGGATGTGCATTCCTTCGTTACATTGCCATATGTAGCGCATATGAGGTTAGTGGCCTGAGTTTCAACAGCTTTCATATCGGCTTTTACATCGCCAACTTGCGAAAGTGAGTGGTATCCCTTCTTGTAAAGTTTGATGGCCGATGCTTTGCCGATGCCATGTAATGAAGCTACAGTGTCGGCACCAGTCAGCGCATGGATTGCCGGCAGATCATCTGCTAGATCACAGTGTGCTTCGGTAGTTGAGCGAATATCTATGACCACTCTTTATTCCACTGGCGATGACATGATCATTGGGGCGGAGTTCCTACCTTGACATTCGCTATAATAGACGTGAATAAGCAACACAAATACGTCTGTGTCATCACATACTACCCGAATTGACTTACCCAAGAGCGATGATGAGATGGCATGCTGTGCTATAAGAATATCAGCCTCCTCATGAGTGGAGGAGAGGTCATGTCGGTCAATCCTGATGCCTCTTGATATCTCTATCGGTACATCACTGACACCGGCCAAAGTAAGCGTGTGCTTTTGTGTTGCATGCGTATAGTAGTCGTGGTCGAGAAGACCTTTTGCGAGCATTGCATTCAGTTGGGTCTTGTTCTCTGTATTGCTGAGAACAACTTGCCTGGCAGGGGCATGCATCTTGGTGTCAGCTTATATACACGACTTGACCCCGCCCTCTGCATCCTTGTGACTGCCTTAATGCTATTGGGGAAGTATCTATCAAAAACAAGGGTGACATTTGCTGTTTGTAGAGCTTTATATACGAATGTCTTGAAGGAGTCCACGTACACAGAGAGTTTGTCAGATGGCCACACTATAACCCAAAGAAGAGCAGACGCATCATAGATCACAGTGTCTGGATTTGGGATGTTACGCTCTGAAACAACCACTTGAAGTTTTTGCTTTAGTATCGATTTTGACTTAGTGATTTTCATTTCACCATCCGACTTGATTTTCATTTCACCATCCGAATTGAACATCGATGGCGGATATGCGGCCAGTTCATATGTCAACACATTGTCAAAATTGATCTCCCGAGAACTTGCTAGTAGGCCGATGACACGTGCATATATGAGCTCCTGGTCATACACCCGTTCCTTCCTTACCTACTAACACATGCTTTTTCTTCACATCCATCGTGATCACAAGCTTGCTGAGAGGATCATAGAACGATCCCGGCCAACCAGCTCTGAAGTCTTTCATTGCCCGTTTTCCAAGCATGACTGCCTCGTCAGCATTGACATCGGGATGAGCAATCTGTCCTGTGACAATGTTCATAAGTGCACCATTCTGGATGAGCCCTATCGTCCAATGGGTTGATGCTGACCTCAAGTGTGTTGCGTATGCTTACTCGATCAGTCTGATCCGCTTTGATTCGGCCGTTCACTCTCTTCTTTATGGTGAGTATGGAGAGTCTCCTGTTCGCTGTTGGTCATTGCACGAACATTTTGTAATACCTCCCCACACAGGGCAAAGCTGAGGGCCCACTTCACCATCTGATTATAATATGTAGCCACCCCGACAACCCCAGATGGTCCATGTCCCAACCGCATGTATGTTGTCTCTATGAACATGTCTGTCCAAGTTGCATTATAGATGCCCGGGATGTGGCGCACAAATGCACCATTCTGTAGCCTTTTGATCATCTCGGGAGGGAGGCTTTTCATATGATGAATGTAGAAGTCACCATACGTGCATAGTTGTGGCAGCCAGCAGAACGGAAATATGGTAGCATGGCTTCTGCAGCGAGAAGGTGAAGAGCCCAGTCACCCTCGTGTCCTTCACGGAGAAAGTGCATCATTATGATGACTGCTTTGACCAGATTATCAGTCCACAACTTTGCAGTTCTGCTTCGACTTGCTCGCACATCTAGTTCGTCAATGAGGCGAGTGAATGATGTAACTCCCTCAGAAGTTACTATACCACGGAGAACCTCCTCCACTAGCATCCTGAGAGCGCGGAAGTTTTGTGGGTATTTCTTCCCGCTTAACATTTTATCTACACTCCCAAATGTGTTGGCCAGGATCTCTTTCATGCCACTACAGCCATGATGACAGCTGTTGCGTGAATGAAATTCATAAGCATGTGCATGCCACCGAGTACTGGACGACTGACTCAAAGTATGAGGGTTCATGGAAAAGTATGTCTATGGTGACTCTGTATAGTTGCTGGTCAACTGTAAATACTAGCATGTCCTCACCTGCAGCTCTTACAAGTGACAAACCTTTCCCGATTGCAGTTTTTATGGTGTCTGGGTGAGCAGGAGGGCGATCAACAAGTGGTAGGAATGCAACTGTTGTCTTTGGCTGAGGTAGTATACCTGCATCACAACATAATTTTGTATTATATCCATTATGTTCTGGACATTTCTGTTCAACATGAACGTCCTGGAGGAAGGCAAAGTCGTTTTCCATGGCCCTTTGCGCAGTGATGACCTGTGTAGCTAAATGGGCTAGTGGGGGTACTTGTCTCATAGATTGCTGGACAGGCATTGCAGGCTTTTTGGGTCCATTGTATGACTCCTGTTGTACATCAAACGGTTTCGAACGATCTTGCATTGGTTGTCGTTTAATCGTTTTCAATTTGGGAACCACCCCATCTACACAGCCAGTGGAAGGGAGCTGAACCTGTGCCATGATCATGGCGAGACAGTGGACGCAAAGCTGGCAGTTGGGAGATGATATCTCGGCGTCAAAATTGTCACATATACAGTGACTGAGACCGTTTCCACCAAAACTTCATCGTATGAGCAGCAAACGGAGTACTTGGACAACTCGGAATCAATAGTTTGTTTCGCCGCATGAGTACGCCAAATGCTATCTGCAGATCTGTTGGTTGGGAACATAACACCCCCGTTATGATATTTGCGATCAGAATCATTGGGAGTGAATCATTGTCAAACTTTGAAGATATCTTTGATAGAAGTGAAGACGTTGTTTCACCAACTGATTCCCGTGCTAACTCTTTATCAATGTTTATTACGTATTTCTCCCTCCTTTGTTTTAATGCAAGACATTCACTGGCTATTGCAGATGCGACTCGTTCAACACAATAATCCAGATCATCATCAGCATTGTTCACCAAGTGCAATGTTTTTGCCAATGCACTTCTGAATCCCATGATATTTGCAAAGCCAGGTGATGACAAATAACTACATTATCACCATGATATTCAGCTATTTTCTTAAACAGTGTTTTGCGTGAGATGCAAGAACCACCCTCATCGACGTAATGTTCGAACAACTCGATGGAGCTCCATGTTCTATGTGGATCTTCTAGCATACGTTTGCAGACACAATCGAATGCTGGATCATCTGAAGACTTACCCCCATTACTACCACCGTATTGAGCACTACGTGCAGCCAAGAAATTGGCTCTGCACGATTCGTGGCAGCGTGCATCTGCAGCTTGCAGATCTCCCACTGCACTGAGTACCCTTTCTTGTACAATCTCACCAAGTTTGTCATTCCTCTTGTGGCAGATGTCGAGTATATATTGTTTATATTCTATGCCATCTGCTTTTACATTACTTCTTATTTGGAATGCACGTTTACGCCGTTCCATTGGAATTTTCGCATCATACTCTGATGTGAGAGGACATGCAGATACAGCAGGATAAAATAAGCAATGCTGTCTGAAGTCGAACTGTCGAGCTTCACTTGATCTCAGCCGTTTTGGGGCACTGTCATCAGTATCTCCATTGTCACACATCTTACGCACATGAGCTACATGTGCTTTGACATTGGTCGTAGATGTATACCGGGATACACATGACTTATGAACCTTAATGCAAGGGTTATTGGGCTCTGATGCTAGCAAAGACTCAAGCTGTACATGATAACTGTCATCCAGCTGTTTACTGCATTGAATGATAGTCTCAATGCGAATTTTAAAACTGTTTTGCAGCTTCTCCTTCTTCATTATACAACCATATAAGTCGTGGGAAAGGCAATTGTCATTTGAATTACTAGCCATTGTGAGCAGTAGCCTGAGTAGGTTTGTGTAGCGAGTATACAATCCTGCTGTCTCGTTGACTAACACACATTCATCTCACATAAACGTGTGTTTAAATCATGGCGTTGTTGTGGTGAAGAATTGGCCAAATGGCATTAGCGCGGGAATGTGGTTACATCCAATGCGTTTGTGACTATACCAAAATATTTAGTGCAAAAAAAATCATAGCGTTGTTTATTTAAACTCACAAATAACAGCATTGAGTAATACCCATGAGCATGTCTATATCGGTGTGAAATATACCGTAGTTATCCTGAATATTTGTTCATAAATACATGTGTAAAATTGTTTATACCCAGATAGACAGCTCCTCGATGAGCTGTTATTCCAGCTTGATTTGGACGCCTTGAAGGACAGAAGAACCAAGTTGTTCACTTTTTAGGCTGTTTCAATGATAGTTAAGAAGCCGAAATATGTACGGTATGATATTACGGTAACAAATAATTGCGAAATCAGTGTATACCAATGCAGTTAAACATACATGGGGAATTTGAACAATGTTTAATTACTGTCAGAAAAATAGTGGTCGAAACTTTTGTATAGTATCGTTTTAGCAACGTTTTGACGATTTTTCGGTGGCCATATTGACTTGCCGGTAGTGTTGACTCTTAATCACAGGTTTAACCACCCTATTGGATTCCTAGCACATAACATTATATTTAAAACCCAAAAGTGTGTCTGTATCACCAATAATAACGCAGCTATGGCCATTCTAGTAATATAAAGCGGCTACGGCGGCCATATTGGATTTTCAAAAATGGCACTGGACTGAAATTTTGCACACCCTCTGAAAAATGTTGTCACAGACCTTTATAAACATAAATCCGACAACAGAAAAAGTGTAGACTCCATTTCCACCCTATGTGTAATTTCCTCCTGACTATATTGTATATGATATTATGTTGGATGTAGATGGGATTATTTAATTTTCTCTACTGTACATTTGTTTTGTATTTACTGATCAGCTAGCAGTCCGATACAGTACAGTTTTTATAGTGTGTGCTTTCTATCATGCTGTAGGCTAGCAAATTTATGAACCTCCGGGCCTAAACCCCAATGTCAAGCTCACATACTCGGTGCTTTCACGTAGGGGCGGGGGGTAAAACTGATTGATATTTCACACATGAATTCCTCTAATGAGTGGCTAACATACTTAGCAAGTACATGAAGCTCCGAGTCCCAAGGTAAAGGTCAGAGAGTGACAGACTTGGTGCAATCAGTAAACTTAGTATTAGGGTAAATTTCTTATAACTTTGTTTCATTTCAAATTCACGGAACTTCTTGAATTTCTCACATGAAATCCGATGATGGTTCTGTATCGTGTTGTAACGAAACCGACGAGCCTCCAGGTTCTAATAGCCACAAGTCTAAATGTGATTGAATATATGTACATGTATCGATATATGTGAACATTCCCTTGTTACTGAATCTTATACTCTTATACAGCGCATTGAGTGGCCAACTCGGCCATCTTAATGCGTTCAAGCCATCGGTCTGTTTCACCTCTTGTTACATTTGACAAAGAATGTAAAGTGTGAATTAGAACATACGGTACAACGTAGCTACATGTAACCATATAAAGCCAGGACAGCACACTCCTATTATAATTCTGGACAATACCCCCCCCCCCCCCCCCACCCCCATTAATATTTAATATTTTTTGTAGAAAAGCGAAGACAACACACTTCTATAAATTATATTAAACCAAACTGTAAAATATGTCTGGTTTACTGGACAGTTTTGTGCCTGCTTATATACCCCGGCATACCACACTATGTCGAGGGGTATATAGTTTTCGCCTTTCTGTCTGTCAGTCTATCTGTCCATCTGTAACATAAACTTAATATTTATTATTATATCTAGGACAGTGAAGCAAGTATCTAGGAAATGAATAATGCCAGACATGGCTGACACATGTTTTGGAATGTGAGTGACAACCCTTACTCCGATTTACAAGCATTAACGGATCCATATTTTCATTACATAGCCCACGCATGTGCACGTGTTGCCCACAAGCTCAAGGTCAAGGTCAAATGACTGAAATTTGCATATGTTGTATTGCCAGAACACTTTCACTGGTTACTTCAGACTTCAAATACATCTTTATTATCATTCATATGGGCACTTTCACGTTAACCTCCTCAACAATGCAAAACTGCCTATTCCTGCCACAATATTGCTGCCTATAAGGCTAGGCAAGTATTTATTTTTGTATAATCTTATGTACCCTATTGAGGTCTAATAGCGTGCCAAATTTTAACAAAATCTATTGGTCCGTTTTTTTATAATCAGTAATTATGTTCATTTTATTGGACAAAAAAAATTCTCATTTTTAAATTTGCATATTGCATTTGTGTTCTATTCAGAAATTATGAACATTTTTAAACTTGTTATCTGTTTTCCATTAAGCCTCCATGCACATGTCAAGCTAATATAAGAATAGCTTTCTGCTTGTTCGAAGTTTCGGAAAAAAATCATATTTATGAAAAGTAAAAAAAATGTCCAAAAATGTCCTCTCCAGAACCAGGGGTTATAAAAGCAACTATTTGTTGCCATTTAATGATAATTACATGCTTAATATGAAGTAATACATCTTACTTGTTAAGAAAGAATCAGCGCCTATGGATTTATATTCTGTATGTAGCGTACAGTAGCAACACAAAAATCACGTGTACAATTGTCCAATGAAAATGTCCTTTCCAGAACTATGCATTACTCTGTCATTTCCTAAAATTAAAAGAAATGTTTGTTTTACATAAGAAGATCTGAGTATGTGTACCTGTTACGTGCAATTTCTAACTGCAAATTACATATGTGTTGTCCGTATGACCATCAAAAAGGTCGAAAATCAGAAATGTCCTCTCCAGAACTTTTCCATCCATGCCTAAGATCAACCATAAAGTAACAACAGTGTCTGTAATTACCAATTATTCAACTAAATATAGCTACTAGCATGTTACTTTGTATTTAGAATATGTTGATTTATGTGATTTATGCTATTTAATTCTTGTCTGCTTTCCATAAATTATAACAATATTGCCATTAAATGGGTATTTCGTATGAAAAAAAAAGAACGGCATTCAATTTATCTGTCTTCATTGTCAAATTATATTTATGGACTGCTAATGAAAATTAACACATCAGAAGCTTGATCTATAGCGCAGTTAACATAAAATTGGACTGTCTTTGGCCACACTGTGAATGTTCTGGAGAGGACATTTCTTTTGGACACGACTACTGAAATCCAGTTTCACGATCTACAGCACCCCGGTAACGCATTTAAGCATGGATTAAACCAAATAGCAATATTTAAGTAATGTGCATTACTATCAACTAAGCCTAAATATAGTCGGTTGAATAAAATGATTAAAACTATATATATGCTCATAGAACACAGAATCACAGGCGGCAGGCACATTTTCACCAAAGATTATAGTACATCTTTAGTGAAAATGTGCATGCCTGCTGCCTGTGGAATGACCCGCTATTTAAGTAAAAGAACTTCTAAGTTGACACAAGACAAAATATATGTTAACAACAGTTGCTGTTTAACTCTGACTTTTAATGATGTTTTAATGATGTCTTCTGTGCGGTGCAGCGAAAAGTCAGCGCCTGAGATCGACAACAACAACAACAACAATGGCATGTATGTATAGATTCCTAATTCATGATGATGGTTTTCAGGTATTAAGTTGTGTTCAGCGAGTTACATGGATAGTATGACTTTGACTTGTCGGCCCAAAAGGGTCATTAATCTTTCCAACAACTGCTAACTAATATACGTCTCATTTTTCTGTTCAACTTAAAACACTTATTTGTACGACAGTTATCTACCTTTAACTTTACTGTTATAGTATATACATGTATACTACAACTGTCTAGGCCAGTCGATTTAATGACAAAAGTACTAAAATCGCGAGAGTAGATTTTGTTTAAACTAAAGTGGTTTAGACGAGCAAACATTGTTATTTAACTTGACTATTATAGTTAAATTAACTTAATAAATACCAATGTTTGATGTTTTAAACCACTTTAGTGAACATAAAATCTTCAGTCTACTCTCGCGATCTTAGTACTTTTGCCAATAAATCGATTGGTCTCGTGCATAAGTATATTAGCTGAAGTTCAATGATTTTTTTGTTGTGTACCAGGTGATTGGGTATGCAGACGGTGAAAAAGAAGTAGAAGTATCCTTTATGAAGAGGACTGGAGAACTGTACATGTGGCCTACCAAAACCGACGTGTCGTGGGAACCTTTAGAAAATGTAGTCTGTGTTACTAATCCGCCAGAACTTGCTAACACACGGGAACAATTCAGGTTCGCTGAAGAGGATGTAGACAGGATTAAATCCTACATCAGCGAGAAAACTTACCACTTCAAATAAACAATGAAGATAGCTGGTATTCCAGTGCCAGATTTGGTTAAAAAAGTTGTGAAATGTTTAGAAGTTGTTCTTTCAGTGTTCATTAAGTGTTAAGAAAGTTTGTTAATTTTTTCTGTTCATCTGCCTGTCTGTCTGTGTGTCTGTCTGAAATATTCATGTTGTTTGTTTCATGCATCATTTTTACTTATATCTTGTTATTGAAGAAACTCATTAATTTATTTATTTTATTCTTCAAATATTATTAATTTACCACTGATATATGACTTATATGATAATTCAACATCAAAATATATATTATACCTTAGTTTATTTGGGACACTTACACCTTTTTGATTTGAACACAGAATTGCATACATGTATGTACATTTTTGACACCTATGAATTATTTATTTTTATTGTTTAAAATACTGGTACACATGCAGTACTATAATACCGTCCTTAAGTTATATTTTATTTAGTACTCGTAGTTCTGTTTAAAGTGCAATATCATTGGTTATTAATCTGTTTATTTCTTGCCAATAATTTTCACATGCATATCTTGTTGACAGTTATGAAGTTATACATTAAAAAAAAAAGATTGATAATATTTTAGATTGTGTGTTAAGATGTTTCCAGTATTGATACAAATAAGCCAGCATTGAACAAGGTATACTACATTACTAGTGGTGCTATCGTTATGCCAGTGTTGTAGCCTTGGAGCAATCATTAGACGATGGCAATAAAACAACAATCGAACAATGAATCATGCACATTTTGTACCTGTCCAATATATACAGCTGTTTTCCATCTCCGTACCACAGTAAATATTATATAGGTTACGACTTGGATACATGTCCAACAAGAATGTCCTCTCCAGATCAAAGTATATTATTAGAACATTGACACATTTCCATGTACAGCTATTCACTAATGACATTTTAATTGCACCAATACTTGTATGGTATTGTTATTCTATGTTCTCTAGAATTTAATGAGTTAAAACTTATAATGTACTGCAAAAGTGAAAATGTTTCGCGACATTAGTCAAATAGCACATATATAATTGTTTATGGGCAACACACAGTGGTCAGGCTGTTGCCAGTTCAGAATAAAATACTTATAAATACATATCCAATACATACAACTGTTTAATATGTCAATGATATGGCTAAATAGTCTATAATTAACATGTTATTGGTATGTCCAACGAAAATGTCCTCTCCAGATCAAAGTACATTATTGTATATTACTCGTTATTCTGAGAATTTGCAACATTGAAACTACTTTAAATATATGCTGTTTTGACTGTCATATATGTTCATGAATACAAAAGCCAGTTTGCTTAACATAATGATGGTATATCATATCTCCCTACTCACACCGGTACCATTTAGAAATGAAAGATATGCAATATGGCAAAAAAGCAAGCCGAATGCAACTGCTGGCATTGAACAGTGTGTTTTTACCTCCCTGTTGTTCATGAATGAAAGATTTAATCACCATTGCCACCACTATTGCTTTCTTTCTTTTCACTGTATGCTATGTCCAACATTATTGTCCTCTCCAGAACCTGGTTCTGGAGAGGACACATATATTGGACACCCTGTATCTCCCAAACCAACGTCCTGCAGTCAACGAGATTTTGTCCGTGGCTGGGACTGCACAAAATGACCACCATTTCGAAGAATTACCATTCTGCTACTTCTACAATGGAAACTACAAGGAATGGAAGTGGGTAAATTCTAATATTGCAAACAGACACATTAATTTAATGAGTATTATGCAAATATGGATGACATGTTGAGCACCAAATGTGTTTTCAAGTTGGTGCATGGTACACAACTACATTTGTATCACATTTGTTTCAACTTACAGCAAATATTAACATACAAAGTGCCTAAGAAAGAAAAAAATTGTTTTAATTGAAAAAACAGACTTTCAACATTTAAATCATCCTATTTTTGTTAAAGGTCCACAATTTCCTTAACCATGTTATTCTGATGAAGGTTAGCATATCAGCGTTGGAAAAAAACATGTGCCTATGCGAGTGAAGGGTACTTTTTTTTGACACCCCGTGAGAATTTTTTTTTGAGGTTAACGTGAAAGTGCCCATATTTTAATTATATAACCCTCCCATGCGGCCCACATGCCAAATGTCAAGGTCAAATGACTTTCACGTTAAAAGTTTTTACATGCAGGCGAGCACCAGTATCTCAAAGTCAAAGGGGGATCATCCATATAGTCGAGATAGGACTAGGTTCGAGATAGCGATGAAGCGACATGTTCAAATATTTTCGCGAGAAATATGAAATCATGTTACATGTACCCATTGCACCATAAGTAAACACTCACCAATTAACTAATTACCAAAGGTTGTTAGCTACTCAAGATTGGAAGTCAATATGGCCAAGACTCCAAATTACATTACATGGTGATAGATAGATTGGCAAACACCCAACTATATCCAGGTGGACCAATTAAGCAAACAACCTGAGGTAGGTGTGAATTTATTTTGTTTTGTTTGATAATATGCTTTGAAAAATAGTTTCAACCAAATCGGTCTTGGCAGAGATTTTTAACGTATTTTCATATGGAGGGGACAGAATGAACACTCGGGATAGAGAACATATACGAGATAGGAAATGGTCGATATAGCTGAGGTAATTTGTATTACACAAATAAGGATATAATTCGGGACTTTAGTGAATCATCGAGATACTGATATTCGAGATACTGGTGCTCAACTGTACTTTATATCTCCACATCCCTTACTCAGATTTACTTCAAACTTCAAACAAATACACTGACACCTCCATTTACCAAATGCCTTTGTGGGCTTGACATGCGGGTTTGTGGCCATCTGGTATTATTAAGGCTACCAGCAAGGGTATTACCTTAGTGATACCGATATACTGATACACTTGTGTTATTCAAGTACAAATGTGTTTAGAAACATATCAAAGTGCATACACTTAACATAAACTAATATTGTCTGCTGTGTTTCTTTTCAAATGTACAATCGGGTAAACATTATCGGAAATAGGAATGTCAACATTTAATTAACTGTTCATATATGTATGTACTTCGGTTCATTATGTTGGTTGATTGTATTTGTTGGCTGATTGTACATAATTTCATATGTTTGACATGTTACATTTTACTGGTTGTATTAAATCGTATATAATATCTACTTCATCTGTTCATCCTTGGAAAAACTTCGGTGTTATGTTTGTTTGTATGAAATTTCATACGATTGATAGTTATCTATAGTTACCTGTTGTATGTAAATTTGTTCATTGTGTTTGTTGATTTTATGAAATATCACACTTTTAGTTCAACAAATCGGCATTTGTGTTGATCCATTAGATTTACATGTACTTAGTATTCCGACAATGCGCCAAGTTTATATAAACAAGTGGAACACTACTGTTTGCAGTAATATTTGTTAATTTCATATGTTCAGCAATACGTGCGTTGCAATTAATTTTACCTGAAGTCACAGAGTGCAATATTAATTATTTTGATCGTATGTAATTTCATACAATCATCAATGGAAAAAAACTATTACAGGTACATTTGATTGTATGAAATTTCATACGTTCGCAAGTACTTGTTATTTGAGACTTAAAGTTTGGAATCCATTATGATTCTTTCGATCGTATGTAATTTAATACAATTGTGACTTTGACAGTTTGATAGTATGAAATTTCATACGTTCGCAAATATTTGTTATTTGAGATTTAAAGTTTGGAATCTATTATGTCTTTTTCGATCGTATGTAATTTCATACAATTGTCACTGACTGAATTTGACTGTATGAAATTGCATACGTTCGCAAATACTTGTTATTTGAGACTTAATGTTTGGAATCCGTAATGATTTTTTCGATCGTATGTAATTTCATACAATCATCAATGGAAAAACTATTATTTATTTCGATCATATGTAATTTCATACAATCACCAATAATGACTGTTGACTGTTTGATTGTATGAAATTTCATACTTTCGCAAATATTTGTTTTCTGAGACTTAGCTAAAGCTGTATATAGTCCAGTAGTTTTTGTTTCGATCGTAATTTCAAACAATCACCAATGATGGAAAAGCGATCAATGAGTTTGATTGTATGAAATTTCATACGTTCGCAAATGTTTTGTGTTCATTGTATGAAACTGTATTATTTATTAAAATGATACAAAATTGGCATGACTTTTTGTGTATATATTCAGATAATGGTACTCCTTCAAACCAAAACTATGTGAAGTGTTGGGTCTGATTTGAAAATATGGTCTTTTCGAATGTACATGTATGATATTTCATACAATCGTAAAAAAAATGTACCAATAATGGAATTTGGTTGTATCCAAAACACTGATTTATGCTGTATAAAAGGGAATTTTTGAAAATATGGTCTTTACGAATGTATGATATTTCTTACAATCGTAAATAAAATGTACCAATAATGGAATATGGTTGTATCCAAAACACTGATTTATGCTGTATAAAAGGGAATTTTTTGGAAAATCTATTTTTATTTGGGAAAGCGTTCAATGCAATGCACTTCCAAGGTGTATGATCACGTAGTACTAACAACAACAACAAGTACCGATTCAAAGTACGTATTATTTTACAATAGTGTCCTTATTACGTAACAGATTTTGATGAAATATGGCACATCAAACACGTCTTGTTAAGCTGCATAAGTCTGTGCCAAACTCAATAGACCACCAAATGCAGCTCATGAAGACGCGTTTGCTGTTCCATATTTCATCAAGATCCGTTGCATATTAAAGGTACATGTCCACTCACAAACTGTTCTTTATATCAAACACATCATCTGAGACATTTTCTGGCAAAATAAACAGTCATTCACCATTACCCCACATATTGATTGGCATTAATATTCATTTTATATCCGATGTAAATCTCTACACTTGTATCTGGGGTGATAACCGTGTTTCCTTAAAATGTTAAAGGACATTACTATGTATTCTCTGTATTTCTTTTTTGATTTGCAATGATCATACGTTATAATCTGTGGAAAATATTATTTTTCAGGCGACGCATTTAATTAGTACAAATAAATGAAAATAAATCATGCCTCATTTACATATCAAAATAGCCTCATACCACCGCGAGTCACTATCAGTAATATAAATATTACTAAATGATTATATTTCTATAGCGGGCACTCGTAATGTTTAGAACTGGTGGAATAGTGAGACAATTATACACTTATTTAATTCCTATAAAGAACATTTTGTGCCTACTGAGTGGGCATGTACCTTTAAGAAAAAATATAAAATAATACTTACTTTGGAGTGGGCGACATTGTTGTTGTTGTAACCACGTGATCATGCCCCTTGACTTCTATTCTCGGAAGAATGCTCACACACGTCGCATTTGTAAACGGGCTTGTGATTCCTCTAGTGCAACTCAAAACTGTTCTTCAATTGAAACGACATACTTCATGGTTGCTTGCATTTTATTCTGTTTCCTAGTCTATTATTGTTGCACATATACCTGACATAATTATACTTTTTATATCAAATGCGAAATGTCAGTTTAATATCAGGGGCGATAACCGTGTTTCCTTAAAATGATAACGGAAGCAACTATTTATTCCATTTATTTATTTGTTTGTGTGCAATATCATACTTTATGATATGTCGATAAAAATATTTATTCAGTATTTAGTTGATACAAATAATTTAAAAATACTGCATCATTTGCATATGGAACTAGCTTGATACCCCCGCTAGTCTCTATGAGTACATTAAAGATTACTAAATAATTATATCTGTGTAGCTGACACTCGTAATTTTTAAAAATGGTGGACTAGTTGCAATTATACACATATTTAATTTCCATAAATAAAAAGTTGTACCTACTAGATGGGACCCCAGCATCAACACTAATTAAATCTTTATTTTAATTAGTCAAGATCCAGAGCAGAATACGTGCAGGTTATTGGAAAATAGGTCCCACAACATCCATAAGAAAAATGAAAGTAGCAGAGAATAGCAAAATGTATGGTAACGGGTTGGTGTTTTAGGGAAAATCAATGTTGGTGGTCCACCTTAGTCTGGTCCCGGATGGTTATATTGGTTTGTATCGGTAACGGGCCAGTTTGACAGTCAACCTGTGCAAGTTACCATATGTGTAACTTACTATAACAAATGTGATTGTTTTCAATTTCGTACATATGTAATTTAATTATGAGGATACATGTATGTATAAAACACATTAGTAAGTCAAACACCATACATACATAATTATGCAATTCAGTTAATATAGGTTAGATAATAATAAATGGTGCGAAATCGTCAAGGGGGTAATAGTAGTCCGGTATGAACAAAATCGTGCGGGTGTTTTGAGGTCACTGACACAGTTTGCTTTCAAATCTTGATCCATTGCTACCCAGTGTCACTTGAGGCACATGTGGGGGTGTTGCTCATGTGATGTAAACATAGTTTCCGTGGCCAAAAACAAATGTAAACAATATTGGGGGACATGACGAGGTTGGAATTTTATTAGGAGTAAGTTAACCTCTTGTTTAATTCATGCAGAACCAGTGAAGACCGGCTGCAGATCATGTACAAGTAGGTCACACAACATCCATACGAATAGTATGGGTAGGTGAGACTATGAAAGTAGGAGAGACTGGCTTTATTGGATGGGATTCGGTTAAAGTATATAGTATAACTATTTGGTGTCTTCTAACCTATGCTGTGATAATTTGTGGGTGAAATCTTACATCAACACCGGCATTGGAGGTGTGACTTGAACAGCCAATCAGATGTCGGACTATATCATTTATTAGAGGGAGAATTACTTGAGCGGATATCAATGCCATCTGACGTGATAATGACGCACTACTAACCCATATATTGCTTGCATCATTCTGCTTGTAGCTTGATGCTTTCTGCTTGCGGCTTTCCGCTTTCGGACTGTGGCTTGATGCTTACTTCCTGCGGCTTTGTCCTTACTGCTTTCGGCCTTACTCAAAGTGCTAAGTGCTTTGTTCATACTTTCTATTGCAAATGCTTAGTGCAATAACACAGAGACACGAATAAGCACGTATCAATAATTGTAATGTAAATAAGACGAATGAACAAAGCAATCAGCAGAATGGACATGTAAGAAAGACAAATACAATTACAACAAGCAGATTTCAAATGTAATAAATACAAATGAGGAATGAAATAACATGAATATAAGTTGTAATGTCATCAGCACGCAAGCATCAAGTCACATTGAATTATGGCGGAGATTACCTTCCATAGTATTTTGCTTATTTCGCAGGCCCATCAATTTAAACCATCACCGTGTCTCTTTATAATCTTTATAATCTTTGCCGTCCAACAGTACCCGCCACCGCCACCGCCGCGCCGTCTCAGTGAGAATCGTCTGCTGATTGGTATTATTTGTCCAATCGGATCTTTAACGGCCCTTTCCAGGGCCAATACTTTTTGGCTGGCTTATATGATGCTCATAAAATATTATATAATACAATATGTATGATAAGTTTATGCTTATTTTATGTGTATTATACCTGTCACACCTCCCAAGTAGTGCCAGCTGGTAATACGATTTCATATAATAATTTCTACTTATATGAAATCGTGGCTAACGTGACAGGATATACTGTATCTGAGTAATACTAATGTGTTACCTACATATTTCTTTGTCACTTAATTATATTTGTTAATGTATTACAATATTTATATACATTATATATGTAGGGGCGAAACGACCCGGGGCGAACGGGAATATGGGCGAAACGACCCGGGGTGCGAACGGGATTACTGGCGAAACGACCAGGGACCAGATGACCTCAGTACACAGATAGACTGCTTCTGGGTCGGTACCCTAAAAAAATAGTCCGGAGAAAAATGCATATGTTTGTGTTGCAGGTGCTTGAGGCAGGTTCGGATGCACTGATGTGGTTTATTAATGCATGTGGAGACAGTGTTTACACAGGGGCTCTAGTACACAGCCAATATCTGCAGTTTGGAATGGATTATTTTGTGTGGCAGGACACATGTAAATGAAGTTTGATGCGGCTCTGCGTCTGTTGTGACGTGATGATTTTTGACCCCGCTGTCATGTTTCCTTTCCTGTCGTAAAAACGAAATGGTCAACGGGTGTTGACAAGTTGGTGAGAAGACGGCATGATCCAGTCGTCAAATACATTGTAACTCAATGTGTGATTCCAATGTTTATGCTTTTACATGTCTTGAGTGAAATGACCCCTAAACGCTATATGTTTAATATACAGTTCTATCTGTGTGTTTAGGCCAGATAATTCGTCAAGGGCCATAACCTTGTCCCAAATGTTTATAGGCAAACGTGGCCGGGTGAATTCGTACCCATAGCACTTCGTACTCAGAACATTTCGTACCCTGTTGGTCATTTCGGTTATTTCGTACCAATGACCCTACACACAATTTCATCATTAGTAGGGGATGTCTGCTGATCAGTATGCCCAACATAAAGGTTACATGTATTTAATAATTGATAACTGCTTAAATAGGCCAGTACAAGCCAGAATCTTACAGATACGGCCTTCAACCAAGATACACCAAGGTAGATCAAAGTTCTGAAAATTTCAGGTTGGGAAAGACAGGTCCAAAATAAAAAAAAAGGTTTGAGAAGTGAGAACACAGCGACATGTCACACCGGTCTGAATAAAGGTGGTGTGAACAACAAATAGCATCACGACTCTAACGGCGACCTTGAACTGCGCAGGTCGTGTTTTTATCGACCGGTAATTATCTCGAGGTTACCGGCGGCGGCGATTTTAACTGTTGGAAATTAACTTATATTTCATTTGTGTTTATTCTTATTCACTGGATGGTTACTTCTGGATTTGCAAAAAGGTATGTTTGGGCTGGGGTGGGCTTGTGGTGGCCGATATTTCGGCTGGAACTGAGCTAATTTAGACTAGTTGCTAGGACATTTTTATGCCACCGGGTTTCGAACAAACTGGTGGCATATAGTGTTTGGACCGTCCGTCTGTCCGTCCGTCCGTCCGTCACACTTTTCGGTTAACCACTTTGTCACAGTTTCTTGTTTTGTTATTATTTTTCCATTCTCCGTGTTCTGGGTGGTTGATTGTGGTACCTTGCGGCTCTGCCTGGTCGGCGATTGAAGCAGAATGGTAGGGCAGTTGACTGCTGGGTGCATCCGTCTGCCACTTACAGAACACAACCCATGCGTGTAGCCCTTCAGGGCCACTGGTGTGTGGTGACACCCGTGTGGCTTGCCTGGCTGCCGAAATTGCGGATAAGCCGGGCGGATTAACCTATCTGGGTGTATCCCGCGGACATTACCGGGTTCTGGATTGAATATGCGCATAGGTGAGATATATACCATCTACATATTATTAGTATTATTATGTTCTGGTGCGTAGACGTACTGCGGCCAGTCGCACCAGTGGGACAGGCGACGTGTTAACACATGGAGGTACGTGGACACCACGGGGAGCCGAGGCGTTCATATCCCTGCCGCCAGGGGTGGATTGGTTCTACCTGGGACCAGTTTTGCTCTGCAGGTTCTACCCAGTTACCACCTCTCTTCTTCACACCTCCCGTGCACCGGTACACGGCGCGGAATTACTGGACCGTATTGGACCAAAGCAGTGTCCCATTTTAGACACACAGTTATACACATCTGTCCGCCCTGCACTAACATATATCACATAAAACACTTCAAAATTCGGTCTGTTTGGTCTTATATGTCCGGGTATGAAAGGTGTCTGAGAGCCAATTCCAACCATTAAATATAAGCAGAAAGAAAGAAAAAAGTATTTACTCCTCGAGCCAATTCTTACTCTTAAATATAAGATGATAAAAAACTGTTTACTCATAGCTCTTCACACATACGTGTGTGAATTAAGTAGTCATTACTTAATTGCCGGTGCGAGGTGGTTTGCCATTATGGTGGTCGGACTAGCTCAGTAGGTAGAGCGTCAGACTACAGATCGGGAGACCCAAGGTTCGTTTCCCACCTCTCACCGCCGATATTCGGTGTGTCTTTGGGCAAGACAACTTCGTGCTAGCCTAATCCTATCAAATGAGGACTTAAATAGTCGGTCCCGACATGCAAGGTCATCGAGCCAGTGCCGTCGTTAAATCAAAGCATTTTATGTGGTTTTCCCAGATACTCCGGTTTCCCCGCCATAAATATCACGGAGTAATGCACATGTATAGGCCCGTGACACTATACGTGACATTTTCCTTATCAATTCCACAAAACCATACGCTGTAAAATTTAGCTCAAAAGGCTAATCTACTGCCAGCCTGATTACTAGCACACACACGTTACTCACTGCATCTCCCTAGTAGACGGGCAAATTACCATACCGACATGTATTATATTCTCCTTTTCTCTCGTCTTCATAAAGAGTGTAACGAACTGTCATCTAACCAAATAACAACAGATAAACGTGCAAGTGAATTCGAATAATAGCATTTCGTATATAACGACAAGCAGCGAAACGACCGTAGCTGGGCCCCAACAAATCTTTATCCCGTCAACACAATGCGTATGTGCCGTGAAACTCGGTGCCGTGAAACATTTTTGACATCCTGTCAATACCACCTAATCACCACGTATGAATATATGCGGTGACTGGGGTTACTATTTTTGCATTTTAAAGCCATTTGTAGGTGTGGACAGGATAAATAGAATAGTAGGTTAGTGCCGTGAATGGGAAATTTATCTGGCGCGGCACGGAAACGGGATGTGCTCGGCAGAGCCTCGCAGAGCCTCGCCCATCCCGTTTCCTAAGCCTTGCCAGATATTTGTTCCCATTCACGGCACTAACCTACTATTCTCTATTTTCACACTCAGGCTTATGCTACATAGGAGAGAAATTAGCATACATAAGTGCAGTCTGAACTGGGTCTACTTTGTTCGCAAAACTCATGTTTGTTCTATTCAGTAAGAAATAAATGCTGAAATACATCAAAGGACCGGATCTCTATTAATAGTTTGCAAAGGGAAACAACTACCGACGATCCCTCATTAACTACAAATTGACGCTTTTCCACAAGCGGTTGTCTATCGCCCTCCCCGCCTACATGCAGTCAAATGTGAAAGTGAAAGTGAATGGGTTTAACGTCCGAGCAACAGTTTTAAAGTCTCATCCGACAGACCACTAGGATGGAAATACTATGAAAGTAGTTTTGATGCCCTATGCTAGGTTTGAACCCACAACCCCCGGCTTGGAAATCAAGTGTTCTAACCCCTAGGCCACAACCCATCCTTACAGGCAGTCAAACAATAACGGGATATAACTAATATGTTAGTAACGTGAGAGTTATCGTTCTTGCACGCGACACCGTGGTTTATGCAAGTGTGAAATATGATGAAAATGTTTCAAAGAGTAATCAAGTTTTGAAGTGACAGTAAATTAATCTACGAAACGACAAATGGAGATAGCTGAACAATTATTGAGAGGTGTCATTCTTGCCCGCAACACACATGTGGGCCGCCGAGGTCTATGAATGTGTGACGTTTCATGAACGTATTCCAAAGAATTATCCAAGTTATGCTGCGGACAAGAAATCAATGGGCGAAAATACAAAAGGAAATCACTCGAAAATCAATAGAAAGAAGATGAGTTCGTATAATGTTCATATTTCTTTTTGGGAGTGGGGCTAAGTGAATCTGGTGTGGTGATCGAAGACCTGGAACCAGGTTGGGTTCTTATAATTTCAGGGCTGACTATTTTTTTTGACAGGCCGTTGAAAACATTAAATCAAATCAAATTGTACAATGTTTCAATTACCGGCTGTTTTAATGACGTCACAATTTATCAATTCAGTGTACGATTATGTGGCAAATATCATATAAATATATAGTTGTTTTCTGCAAAAATGAAATAGCACTCTGCACATTATTTACTTCATCAGATTTTCGCCTCAATCAGCTAGCTCGCGTACATCTAAGCTCTAGAAACTGAATTACTTCAACGTGGATCCAAATCCGTGCGTATATAGACATGTATAAATTATTGTTCACATATTGAATTTAAAGGAATTAAATGCGAGGGAGCACTAGCGACCGCGGCATTCAGTTCCTTAAAGTCCAATATGTGAACAATAAGTGATAGTTCATTGAATGGTTAATGGATTAATTACGACCGAGCGTAGCGAGTGAAGAAATTAGTTTATTAATGCATATACACAAGGATTTATTGATATAGTCTCTGCTATACATTGTAAGTACACATGTAGTTTGTATGTTGCCGTTATTGATATTGAGACACATCACGGTAGAAGTGCATTACCAAATGAATTTAAATATTTGTCGGAGAAAGTTAAATACACGGCATTAAATGGAGTATGTATATTGTATAAGTCACCATGAGTATAATTTGGCTGGCCGCTGAGATAATGGACTTTACACAATGTGTATGATCGGCGTAGCCCCATGCCGAGCCCGGGATCAGTACAGTCTGATCAAGGACGACACTGGTCGCCATAAGTGACTCAACATAACCGTTTTCTTTCAATGAATAACCATCTGTTGTAGCGGTAGCAGTGCTACATGATAAGGATCTACGCTGGTACACATACACTAACGTTCGTTTATCATCTGATTGGTACAATTATTCCTCGTGAGAGATGTGAACACAGTGTGACAAACTGATCATGACCTACTCAATTATCTGATGATTAACACATAAACAAACTATTACGGTTTGGAATATAAGAATGGAATCGTGTATATGTGGAAGACGTGTAGCTCCAGATCAACGAGCGCATACATGTACGCAATCGGATCAGGGCCTACACATGTTGCAAGCCCATACAACATTGCACTATGTCGACGTCCGTGCGAGTCATACAGAACAAGGATCTACGCCACGTTTCACCCAATAAACCATTGTGGTATTTCGTACAAGTACAATAATGGGTTCATATTTATGTGCAATCATTGTAGCAACATATCAGTGAGCACATGTGTGCCGTCTGATCAGCGTGCTACGCTGTTTGCCATTCCATACTACCTTACGTTATGCTTATGCTTTCAGCAAATACACCATTGTGGTACTACATACAATAATGAGTTCATACTTATGTACAAGCAGTGTAGCCCCTGCTCACTTGCTCAAATTTGAAACCAGAAGCACCGAAAAAAAACGTTTAAAACTGGTGTATCGTATATGTACTTAGTTACACGATGTACACTATTCTCATAGTAGAACAAAAGTACAACTTTATAGTCGTCTCATAATCACTATAATCATATTTTTGCCAGACATATTTTAGTGAAATATGTTTTACATTCTGGTAGCGTTTCTGATCGTTTTGACCAGACTGCGGATGTGCATACTGATCTACATCTGCACTGTTCGCAAAGTGAATATTCCCAATTTTAACCCGACGAGCCATATTATGTTCGGTATGACAATTTATAATAAACATTTTTGAAAGAAATCACTTGGCTTGGATACATGATAGGTTCCGTCGAGAATTTAATAATATATTTGCATCAACATAAGGATGCGCAAATGGCCATTTCAACTGTTTTGGCACGGACATGTAGTACATTATTGCAGATCAAAGGGAAGCATTCGCCCGTTGTCCATTTGAAAACACAATTACTTACTGCTTACGGAGCACAGCTGAAAACCTATTGTCAGTTTGCACGTACAGTAGCGCTTTTCTGCAGGTCAACTATACGTACTATACCAATACTATACGTATACTATACCAATACGATATGTTTTCTATACGATATGCATATAATATAAACGTACGGTATGTTTGTACCGTACACACCAACCAATATTGTATATATATACTATTCATATATTACGCTTATACGATTTGTATACATGTGTACAATTATGGTACGTTTGTATCGTAAAAACATACCAGATTTGTGTACGGTATAAATGTACCAGAATACCGTAAATGTATAAGATATATTAATGGTGTTGCCGTGTACTATTTGCCCTAATATTAGGTCCGCCCCTAATATTTGGTCCTTTGTGAAGTCGAGAATTTATTTAAAATGAGGGGTGTTTTCAGTAGAATGAAAAGCCACTCTTCGGGTATGGTATATTCATACCATATCCGTACGGATATATCGTATATACGAACGTATATCGTATGTTTGTATACTATTCGTATAGTACGTTTGTATATGTAAACAAACTGTACTATACGATGATACGGTACAAACATACCAATATTATATGATCATGCGATATGCTCATTAAATATACCAATACTATACGATTACGATATGTATACGATATTAGTATATACAAATAGGTAAGGAGCAGAAAAGCGCTACTTTAGCCTGCAAGCGACACTGTGTTAATTTCACAATCGGGTATTTGATACGCTTATAATCACGTCCTGAAAGAGAAATTGGCTATGGAAATTGATAAGGTTTACCGTTGTATACAAAGTAAGTAGGTTAAATTACCAGACATAGAAAACCACATACATGTAAGAAGGGCCAAAGAAACAGATGTTTATATGGGCATTGCTCATATTGATCTCTATCAACTGCATAAAGCTTTCGAAAAGTATAGATGTTGTTTAACTATTTCAACAATACATACCTATGAAGCGGTGTTTGCAAACGGTAGATCGTAACGAGCCGTCTCACCGGGATCTGCACTTTTTGCAAGCAATGTTCATATTTTACAGAAAGAAACAACGATTTTTAAAATGGACTAGTCTGAAAACCAGTGTATAATGATTTGATTGGTCAGAACATTAACATGACAGTTTATTCGAGATATTTAGGTTGAAAGAGTCATCTGCTAATACATTGTAAATAATATTGTATAATAATGCTCTCGTGTTTGGGCCGATACTTGTAGTGTGATATTTTCAATATCCTTTGTCTTGTGTACACATACTACAACTACTTAGAACTGCCCCACCCTGCGTTGGCACGTGATGGAAACATGCATGCTTGCGTTTCGCTTGCAGATCCGTCTGTCCCTACCTCTATCCGTGGTCATTTATATCTAACATTTACTTATTTTTTACGGTCCACCATGTCAGGGTTCCGAGCTGTTGCCAATGTAGGCTTCCGTGGGCACCCGGGACTCGATTAGACATTTAGCCAATTGGAAATAGCTAGTATTGTTCGCTTATTATGATCAGTTGCACCACCATCGTTCAATAAAGTATACATCAAAACAGTGTGATCTAAATGTACGTGTGTACGTGCGTACGTCAGTCTCTTATACATATGTATATAATATATAGTTTTACTGCGGCCACGGCGAGCTCAACAAGTGGGCCGGGGCATTTTATGACATGAACATGTACGTGGTATACACCCAATGTAGTATTGTTTCATGAATGTGAATCAGCCCTGAGTCAATCACATTTATTAATTTAGCCTTTCTCGAGTGCAGATATCCGAGTTTTGGTTGATCTAGTAATCTATTAAGCCGGTTTTATCGCAAGATCTTCTAATCTACAATTAAACAGTTAAACTACTATAATGGGTCATTTATGCCACTGTCCTCTAACAATACAAACAAAGTGTATTGTCTGACTAATAGTACAGTGGAACCCCCGGTGTCCGCTCTGTAGGCACAACATGTTGTATAATTGTGTCACTATTCCACCAGTTATAACAAATACAAGGGCTGTATCTGACTATTACATATATAATATTATGTACGGTTTGTGGGGGATGGCCCCGACCCACCAAAAACCTATTACGGGGAAAATAAATATTTTCAAACCTGAACAAAAAAAAAGTAAAAAAATACAAGGGCCCGCTATGCAGATATAATCATTTAATAATATTTATTTTACTGATAGTAATGGTGAATGAATGTTTATTTTGCCAGAAAATGTCGCAGATGATGTTTCTGATTTAAAGAACAGTTTGTGCCTACTGGGTGGGCATGTACATGTAACGTAGATGTGTTTCGCTGTTATGTATCTCTGTAGCCATTGCAAAGTATACTTTTCTATCAAAGTATAATTTGAGGGAGACATTTTCAATTTTAGGATAAATTTATTAATTTTTATTGTACTGAATTTATTACATTATCACAGCCATTTTGGCTGTGATAATGTAATAAATTCATTATAATAATTCTGCATACTTTTAATCATCAAATATATGCAGTCGTTAGTTCTGTATGAAATAATGCATTTCGGGAAAAATAAATGATTTCTCCCTCAAAGTATACTTTGCTAGAAAAGTATACTTTGCAATGTTGGTGAAATAGGCTACTGATTACAATGACTTCTCATGATTGAAACACACCAGAATGTGTCATGAAGCGCTAACATGTTTGCTTTACAGTGGAATATCTCCTAACCGGACACCCTGGGGAATTCACAGGGTGTCGATTTTGGAGAGGTTCCACTGTTTTGTCAGTGTTTAAAGTAAATAGCATTAAACCTACATCTGATAATTCTAAACGTGTTTATTTATGCTTAATAAAGTGTGCAGATTTAGCATCTGCGTCTGCGTTTTTATCACAACTCGCACAAACTTACCCAGCAAAGTATATGGGATCGAAAATTGATTCAAGTAGAACAAGCTGAAATTTCGCCACAACGGAACAAACCGTGGCTTATTTCCGTCATTTATGTTAAGACAATCGACGTGCAGATACCGGTCAGTCATACATGTATGTAATAATAGGCTGTGTTGGCTGACACAATTATTGCCAAATACAAACAAGTGAAGACCCTGATCATATTGTGCAGGTGCGCATGCTGGTCTGGGTTTTTACTGGTCGTAAATGTAATATCCAATGTCTTGCCCGGTAGTGGTCCAGAGATTCACTGTTTGGTCAATCCGTCTCACGTGTCTTTCCTGTATGGTTCACGGTTTATGCCGGCTCTACTTTTGACAATAATCATAATAAATTTGAGTAAAATAAAACCTTATAAATATGCACTTTTTCAATAAATTCATCCCATTTTTGAAAGTTCTTCAAATATGTAAAGTGACTTAACTTAGAACTCGATAGATGTTCCAAATCGATATATATACATGTATATTCTATGGGAATTAAACATCAGCGCAGAACATATATTCTTTAAGATTTTAATTTTGGAATTTTGGATTTTCAAAATCTAAATTTTCTTAGTTACGTTATTTCTAAGCTATGTAGCTACATTTCCGAGTCAAATTCCAAAAATAAATATTTGTTCGGCTCTTCTCGTCACTCTCCAGCTTTGCACAGTGTTATATTCCCATAGGAAAATTGTTTTTTATGCGATAGCAAGGGAGGTTCCGTCCGTCCATCCGTGTACATTTACGTCGAAAAGTGTGTAAGAATTTATCACATGTAATATCTTCAATATTACGCAAAGGATTGCTTCAATACGTGGACTCTTGAATCACCTGAACATTTGTCACACACTCGCGCCACGACATTGACCTTTGAAACTTAGAAATGTCGCTGAAACACTTAGCCATTTGTTACGTCGAAAGGTTGTAAGAGTTTCTCCAGCATGTAATATTTTCAATATTACGCGAATCATTGCTTCGATACTTTGACACTTGAATCACCGCACATTTGTCACCCACTAGCGCCAAATTTAACACGACCTTGACCTTTGTCACCTTCGAAATGTCGCTGAAACACTTTGTTACGTCGAACAGTTTGTAAGAGTTTATCCAACATGTAATATCGTCAATATTACGTACAGGATTGCTTCGATACTTGGACACTTGAATCACCTGAACATGTGTCACACACTCGCGCCAGCATTCACACGACCTTGACCTTTGTCAGCTTCGAAATGGTGATGAATCACTTACGTCAAAAAGTTTGGAAGAGTATTTCCATCATGCAATATATTCTATATTACTTGCATTATTGCTTTATTATTTGCACAGTTCATTCACATGAACCACAGTTCATTCACATGAACATGTGTGACGCAATCACACTACCAATGGCATGACCTTTACCTTTGTAACACTCAAAATGGTGCTGAAATACTTAGCCATTTTCTTACGTCAAAATGTTGTAAGACTTTCTCAAATGCCTTTGTTTTCCTTTTTTCACACAATTTCTTGTTAGAGTCCAGTATGACATGGGGCATATCGGTGTTTTACAAACATAATGTCTGGTCAGCAATACAATCAATATATTATGGAATATCATCAACTAAAGCAAATTTTGGAGGGTGCCTTATTTATTATTGATGAAAAAGTACATGCATTTAAATATGTTTCAGATTCGAAGTGCTTAATAACCAAGTTGTCAGCAGTAAACTATTTTAGTGGGTCCAAATAAGCCAACATTGAGGTCAAGCCAGCATTGAGGTCCGAATAAGCCAACATTGAGGTCCGAATAAGCCAACTTATGGTCCGAATCAGCCAACCGTGAGGTCAGAATCAGCCAAATCACAAAGAAATAGAAAAAAGTCTGAATCAGCCAACACCGAGGTCCGAATCAGCCATAAATCAGGTCCGAATCTGCCAGACCGAATCAGCCAAGGTCCGGGTCAGCCTGCTACCGTCAGTGGTATCATGGATAGTTGCATTATTATCAGATGATCAGCATGATCATGATTATCACGCTGCATGATATTTACGTAATCACAATATGGCCCGTGTTATCTATCTTTATATTTTGCACACTGTATCGATCCTTTTCACGCTGAATATTGTTTTCGGACTGAAAAATACTAACTAGTTTTCATTTTTTTCTGCTCAGAAGTATATGTTGTTATCACTCATTTGAACCGCTTCGCCAAGACCGTTCAAATGGGTGGTAACAACATATATTTTCACATTGTTCTCCATTCAGGCACAAAAGTGTGTATATTGCGATGGCGCGCCATCGACTTTTATCTAGTTATTTCTTGTTTAAGGTATGTGTTAACGTGCTGCAATGATGGTTGTGTTGCATTACATTTACATTTAATTATACATTATTTTTCTAGAAGAATTAGAAAACTAACAAGTATATATTTAATTTTACATGCGACTTTCGCGTTACAAAATGATATATTTTCATAGGTTAAGTTCATATTGTATTTCATGAACATACATAAACATATTGACATGTGGGATTTATAGGTATATCGACGTTTGTCCCACCATGTGAGCGGGATTGGATGAGGGGAGACATAGCGAGGGTCGACACATGGGGACTTAAACAGCACCATAATCCGAGCAATCGTGATTTGGACAGAGAAACACAATCCTAGGATGGATTGGCTGGCAGGCTGACTGGCACAACTTTCGGAGCTCATGCGAAATTCGTGTATTTTGATAACATGTATAATACAATTGTTAACAAGCGCCAAATCTACTACATGTATCGTTATGAGTATATAACCGGACCAAGAAGGGGCATAAATAAGTATCAATCCTGTATCAATTTGTCAGCTCAGAATTTCGAAAAGTGTTTTGGATTTGCGTACAGTGTAAAACTAATCATGCTGCAGATTCGCAGCTGATCTAGGTCTACGCTGGTCGCAAGTGACATGTGGTCCCCTGTCGGTCGGTGTCATATATGGTAAATGTGATCATGACTTGAGGAAACGGGCCACATTTATCAACAATGTCAGGCGGTAAATGAATTTCGTTTTTTCATAATGTGATAAATAAAAGTTTTCTGTTGAAATGAGTCTAAAATATTCGTGTTGCGCTTCAGATGAATATAACTTTGGATCTATATACAGTACACGTAACATTGAATATAACTTGCAGTCAAAAAAAATGTGCACTTCATCTTCAATTACTTCTATTCTTTGATTTGTGAGGCAAAATGGAAACAAAAAGAAGTTGATGTTCTGTTCCTAAATGTCTTCCAATCTCAATATTTAAACTATGGTTTGAGCATCTAAAAGTTGACATTGCTTTACATAAAACATAAGGTACATCAAAGGTTAGGTATCGTTCAACATTAAGAAACGTTTTGGAGTTTTTATACAGGTAGCACCTTCCTGATGAGTCTAGCTCCATGCTCCAATCCTGTTTGATGAGTAGTATAAGGCAAAGCAAATTACGACATATACATGTAACATATTTATACATTTATACATCAGATCATCCGATCTGTAAAATCGCACACTGCCCAGGTGTTTTCACCTCCGTACAATCAATGCATGAGAGTGAATTGAATATGTTAGATCATTCATCCAGCGTTCTAAGAATTGCAGACAGTGTAGATCCTGAGAATCGGCTCACATTTGCTAGCCAGTCAGAAACTTTACGGCATGCCACACAATAGGACTACCTTTTCGGTGGCAGTCCTCGGGCGATTTGGTTAGTTTCGAATTTTTCCTATGGGCCTTCTAGTAAATACATAAAAAACACATGTCTGTGGCTTATGAAAATGTTCTACAATTAATTAGCCAACATCATATGATGTTTTCCACTGCATAAAACACTTTTTTGCAAAAATATGTGATTTTGCTTGCATCTGTGTCATGCTGGCATGATTTCAGTTGCAGAAGAGTGCGAAACTGCTGCTCGGAATTTTCGTCCGAAATATTGGCAGCCATTTTATCTGTCAGAAAGGCAGGTCTGCTGCTTGAAAACAAAACGGTCAGTACCATACAGACTATGATCAGTGTGACAAGGTGGATTGCAGAATTGGTACAATTAGCAAGTATTAGTGCAGTGTCCGCATGGGATACTTGAAATCCATGTTGTGAAATGTGTGGCCGCGGCCAAATAAATGCAGATTTGGGCACATTTTGTGTAAACAAAATAGCAGAGTGCTGACAGCCTGTGCATTATGTCTGAGTTTGCGTTTGTTGTTAACATAGCTCTTGTACCTATCAGGTAGTAAGTGCATGCATCAAACAGATTATGTGATTATTTGAAGTTAAAATATTCCTAAATTTGTTTCGGCTGGTGTCGCGGGCCCGAAAAGTCCATAAATTGCCTAAAATGTGTGAGGACTGCCTCCTTAATTCTGCAAATTTAATTATTGTGAAGCATCTCATGCCGGATAATTTCGGTAAACGCTTCGTTACAGAGTTGCGTCCCCTATTTTTTGAAGAGTAATGTCCCTTATACGTATCTCCTATCACGTAACGTGACGTTGCGAACGTCACAAGTCCACTGAAGATCTGATGCAAGCAGTGAAACCAGTTGCGAAGCATGAATACATCGAGGATATTCATATTTTTGCAACGAATATGACATATATGTTCATCGAGTGGTGTGAAATGTGCATATTTCACGAGTGCAGCCTCTTTGCGCTGTTTTGTAGTCCGCCACTGCATATGCGCGCGTTATGAATATAGATAGCGGAATTAGTCGTATTTTCACCGGAAGTTGTTTATTTCATGGATGAGAACATATGACTTTTATTTACATCGTATAACTATGTATTTCATGGGTAGGTATATAATAAAAATACTTCGTAGTGGAATCGGACTTTCTATATATATATACAGAAACCCTGCCATTTGCGGGGTCTTCATTTCACGCCTAGTTGTGGGGTTCAACTTGTACCCCATAATTTTGTATATAATTTCGTATATATATATGCATATATAATGCCCTACAATATTGAATTTCCATATATACCAAATATATACCCCATTATTAATGCTAATGTTATGTATACATGTATATACCCCGTACGCTTACATATACCCCACAACTTTTATTTTCTATAAACAAAAACAAATACATCATAAATAGTACACCGAATCACAAATTGCTTCGTCATTTTGTTTCAGAACGGCGACATTGCCGGCCAAAGCATGCCATTGAATTACACCATAAAGTTTTCAATGCCCATCACTTACTAAAATTGTGACCGTGACCTTGGGATTCAACTGGTTTGTTGCTTAGAATGATGTGGGATAATGTCACTAAGTATACATGTATGAAATACTAAAGCATTCCATCCAGGCAAAATGGATGCTATAATGACTTAACCCAGCATTAAAATTTCCAAATTCAATCATTCTATCAAGGACTTAGATATAGGTCCTTGATTCCATCAAGGTACATTGAAGTTTAATAAGGAATTAAACCCAGCGTTAAAGCATATACTATTACAATTGAAGTAAAAATTTGTTAAAATATACGGCCTAAAATGTATTTCATTTACACTTCCATTTATAAATATGTCTTTAGATAACGCTAAATATTCAACACATTTTTTACGTCAAATGTAATAGTATTCCTTTAAGTTATGTGATGGACGTCACAGACGGATGACGGACAGACAGACGGACGACTTTTGCATCCCTATACATCATAGTTCGCTTCCTGAGGGGATAATAAAACATCAGCTAGGGATGTTGTGTTTATTGTAAAATCGGACTCCACGTACGTTAAACAGACCAAATGTTTTACTTGTTACAATAAACGCAACAGCCCGTGGATTTATTACTAATAATATTGCATTTTCCAATAGTTTCATATATGGTGTTAAAATTAAAGTTCATATTGTTTTATATCGTTGTTGCCAATCAAGAGCGTGTCGTTCATTGACAACGTCGTGGAAATTAATGACGTCAAGGGAGGGGAAGACATTGATAGGTGCATAAATATTTGCATATACACACTATAGATATTTAGGAACTTTACTAGACCCGAGTGTTTGACCATACACAGGACTTTGTGACAGGACAAAGTGAGAAGAAATGTACTTGCAGTGGAAAACATAAGAAAACACAACTCAGTTTCTGTATTTGTTAATTTCAGTTTAATTGAAACACAAATACTATTTTGATACAATGTAATTCAAAAGATAAAGAAAAATGTGGCGTCTTGAAGGCTGTTACAGCTAATATTGCAATACATTACCAGTATTGCAATCACAACCAGTATTGAAATAAAAACAACCGGTATTGAAATAATTAACCAATATTGAAATAAAAAATAACCGGTATTGAAATAATAATTCCAATACCGGTTATGTTTAATTTCAATACTGGTCAAGCATGGTCTAATTTCAATACTGGTTATGTGATGGACGTCACAGACGGATGACGGACAGACAGTTTTTTGTTTGTTTGTTGGGGTTTAATGGCCTATCAACAGCTATGGTCATTTAAGGCCTGGTCAATGGGTTTAGTACAAAATCTCATATATTACCTGTACAAGTACATGTACATTTTCAAGTACATGTACAAATGGGGGGAAAATCCCAAAATCAGAACTGAATATTTACAATAACAAAACTATATATTCAGCCCTGAAATCAGAATAATCCTGATCTGGTGCCAGGTCCTCGCCACACCAGAATCACTCGGCCCCTCCCAAAAGCAGTAGGATCAGTAATAATCTTACTACTTTTATAATGGGCAATAACCCAATTCAACTCCCAGGTGGTGGGTGGAAGGTGGGTGCAAGCGATGGGTAATTTAACGATCGGGGTTCATCCTTACCGGAATTCCGACTGGAGACCTGGTTTGGCCATCACATACGTCTTTGGCATTTTGTATGTGACAGTTGAATCTGGTTATACCCCTTATGTGAGTATTACGATTATTCGTAATCCTATTTTAGGGGAAGGGGCCAAGTGACTTTGGTGTGGTATGGACCTGCCACCAGGTCAGGTTCTTCTAATTTCAGGGCTGAATATATTGTTTCTCGATGTAAATATTCCGTTCTGATTTTAGAATTTTCCCCCCAATGCAGCAGGTTAAAACGGGATCGAACCCGTTTGCCCGGCCTTACATGACCTTAGCTGTTGATAGGCCGTTAAACACCAATAAACAAACAAACAAACAACTCCCAGGTAACAAAATATCGAAAGATAAAAACGTACCAGAGGGCCAAACCAGGCAAATAGTGATTCCGACCACCACCCACGACGGACAGACAGACGGACGACTTTTGCATTTCAATATTGGTTAACAAAATTATTTCAATACCAGGTAATTTTATATCAATATTGGTCAATTATTTCAATACCGGTTGTTTTTATTTCAATACTGATTGTGATTGCCATACTGGTAATTTATTGCAATATTAGTTGTAACAAAGGCACAATAATATAATATATAATATAATAATACCGACCACAAGCTTTTTTTCTGTTAGGTTGTGAAATTGTATCTGCTATATACGCCAATTTTATATTCTACAGGAATACTATTACATTTGAAGTAAAATGTGTTATTTATTATTGCACTTTTCAATCAGAATTTACATTTTATATACATAGTGAAATGATTTTACACAAGACACTTTAAAATAAAAAAGAGAAAATAAAGTGAGAGGGTGGTCTCGAACCCGTAACCCTAAGGTACAACTACATCTGCGGATGCGCAGTAGCTGCATCGTCGTCCACAAGCTATGTACATTGGTGCAGACCTACGATAAACCAACTAGTTCCATGTACATGTCTTTAACCCTTTCAACCCTAGAGGCCCCTGTAGAGGCCTATGTTTGCAAACAGTGTAGATCCAAATGAGCCATCTCATCAGGATCTGTCAATTTGCAACTATATTTCCATATTTAAGAAAACAAAATCACCCACTGTTCGAATGGACTGGTCTGAATTTGATTTTATGGTAAATTGGTTGGTCTGAATGTGAGATTTCAGGTCAGATATATAGCGGTCAAATGATTAAAGAAAGCTACCGGTACATATGATTGCATTCATTACTTGGTGTGATAACACATACTGCTAATTAACGATATCAACACCATTATTTAGAAGTGTGTTATTTTTTTCTCATTTTCTATTTTTAAATAATTGTGCTATGTATATAAAATGTAAATTCTGATTGAAGAATGTTTAAACATATTTTAACACATTTTTACATAAAATGTGATAGTATTCATTTAACCCAGTTACAGAAGTCTCAGGAGACTATTTTACCTAGAGGTTTTGCCCACTGGTGAATCGCCACATCCCACGTAATAAATTTCAGAATCACATATTATTCAACCGTTTTCACCATGCACTGCTGTTGCATATTCATAGTCTATTAAACCGAGTAGTCAATTGCTCTTTATCATGGGCACCCCTCCAATAATCATGCATGTGACAAGAGCGTACTCGAGTGTCAAATAGCAGCTTTTTTGCAGGTCTTCAATTTTGTCATTGGAATATTAACAGCATGATTGTTTTAAAAAACAGTGTAATGAAGGTACGAGCACCAGAATCTCAAAATCGGATAAAAAATATGTTCTAATTTGCAAACAAGAGCCCCATGGAGCGAGATGTCCCGCCTGCCGAGGCTGTATTGTATGCTTATCCAACAACAAATGCTTATCCCATCCTGCTGAGTATGATCATGTTACAAATGCATTAGTAAAATATTAAATCATTCCATAAAAGGAAACAGAAGTCATAATACCTTAATAGTAACATAAACACTAAGTCCAATTGTACCGTGGGTGTATGCGCTCGGGTATACGTGACATCCTATTATGTATATACACTGTTAACAAATACATTGTACATGTATCATTGAAATGCACCAACAGGATCAAAATAAATGGAGCCTGACACATTTGCTAGTCAGATTATATGACCCTGACCTTCGGCATAGGAGCCCATGTACATATGTGCTACTCTAGTATGATCAGACAAACATTGCTGTATTGCAAGTACAATGTACATGTATTATTGAAATCCATCAAATTGGCATCAAGATGTTCAAAAGAAATGAAGCTTAACACATTTGCTAAACGTAAATCCTATGTCTGACTACATGACCTAGGGCGTAGGTGCCCGGGTACATATTTCACACCCTATTATGTTCAGGTATACACTGTTGTCATATACTATTGAAATCAATCAAGAGGTTCAAAGAAATGAAGAATAAATGTAAATAATAAGTCCAATTATGTGACCTTGACATAGGGCATAGGAGCCCGGCTACATATTTCACACCAATTATTATAACACAATAAGCTCAGCTCTAACAACCATTTATGTATACCAGAGGTTCTCGAGGCCCCTGTGACAAGGATAGAAATCTATAAATGACATATATTGATAGCAGAGATACGAGTCTACAAACTGGCCAGGTCCTCGCCACACCAGAATCACTTGGCCCCTCCCAAAAGCAGTTTGATCAGTAATAATGTTACTACTTTTATAATGGGCAATAACCCAATTCAACTCCCAATTGTAACAAAAGAGCCAAAGATAAAAACGTACCAGAGGGCCAAACCAGGCAAATCGTGATTCCTATAAGGAGGAACCCCACCGTTAATTTACGCCGTCTCGTTCGCCCGACCACCACCCACGTGTGGTTGGTGAAATATTGGATAAACTTTTGAAATGGCCTTCGTATAATATTCAAAGTTTGCACCAACCGCCTTGAAGTAAACCAGAATTAACCCCAGGATCCCCATATGGACCCCTTAAGGGGAATGTGACGACATGAACCCCCATCTAAGTTGTCTAGTATATATGTCTGAATAATAGGAAAACACCATTAGGTGGGGCACTTCTCCCGAAACACTTGTAAACACGTATGTTATATCCGGGTATGACAAAAATAACGCGAAAATGGGCAACTGGTGACCCCAGGACCCCTATTGCGACCCCTTAAGGGGAATGTGACGGCATGAACCCCCTCCTATGTTGTCTAGTATATATGTCTCAATAATAGGAACACACTATTGAGTGGGGCACTTCTCCCGAAGCACTTGTAAAAAGGTATGTTGTATACGGGTATGACAAAAATAACGCGAAAATGGGCAACTGGTGACCCCAGGAGCCCCATATGGATCCCTTAAGGGGATGTAACGACATGAACCCCCGTCTAAGTTGTCTAGTATATATGTCTGATAATAAGAAAAAACCATTGAGTGGGGCACTTCTCCCGAAGCACTTGTAAAAAAATTATGTTTTATACGGGTAAGTCAAAAATAAGTAGAAAATATGCAACGGGCAACCCCAGGACCCCTATTGCGACCACTTAATGGGAATGTGACGGCATGAACGCCCGTCTATGTTGTCTAGTATATATTACTGGAAAATAGGAACACACGATTGAGTGGGGCACTTCTCCTGAAGTACTTGTAAAAAAAAAATTTCATGCGGGTATGGAAAAATAACACGAACATGGGCAACTGGTGACATCGGGACCCCCATTGCGACCCATTAAGGGGAATGTGAACCCCCGTCTATGTTTTCTAATATATATATCTGATTAATATGAACTCATGATTGAGTGGGGCACTTCTCCCGAAGTACTTGTAAACAAAATGTTTCATTCGTGTATGAAAAAATAACTTGAAAATGGGCAACTGGTGATCTGAGGACCCCTATTGCGACCCCTTAAGGGGAATGTGACGGCATGAACCCCCGTCTATGTTTTCTAGTATATAAATCTTATTAATATGAACACATGATTGAGTGGGGCACTTCTCCCGAAGCACTTGTAAAAAGGTATGTTTTATCCGGGTATGACACAAATAACTCGAAAATGGGCAACTGGTGGCCCCAGGACCCCCATTACGGCCCCTTAAGGGGAATGTGACGGCATGAACCCCCGTCTATATTGTCATTTTTATATGTCTGAATAATAGGAACACACTATTTAGTGCGGCACTTCTCCCGAATCACTTGTAAAGAATTGTGTTTACATAGACGGTGATTTATGCAGTCGCAAGTGCTTCAGGAGACGTGCCCCACTCAATCCTGTGTTCTTGTTACTCAGACAGTTAATGATATATACTAGACAAAAAAGACGGGCGTTCATGCCATCACATTCCCCTTAAGGTGTCGCAATGGGGTCCTCAGGTCACCAGTTGCCCATGTTTGTGTTATTTTTTCATACCCGGATAAAACATAATATGTTACATGCGCGTCGGGAAAAGGTACCACTCATTTTTATGTTCTTATTCAGCTATATATACTAGACAGCATAGACTAGGGTTCATGCCGTCACATTTCCCGTAAGGGGTCACAATGTGTCACAAGTTGCCCATGTTCGTGTTATTTTTGTCAACCACGCATAAAACAATATTTTGCAGGTGCTACGGGAGAAGTGCCCCACTCAATTATGTGTTCCTGTTATTCAGATGATTATACTAGACAATATAGACAGGGCTCATGCCGTCACATTCCCCTTAATATGTCGCAATGGGGATCCTGAGATCACACGTCCCATTCAATCATGTGTTCCTATTATTCAGATATATGTATTATACAACATAGACAGGGCTTCATGTGCTGGATTTAAAATGTCAATTACTGTGCATGTAGAGAAAAAACACATATTGGATATTTGAGACATCATCTGAGACAGTCTCCAAGTTTATCTTGGAAGCAAATTAAATTTGTTGAAACGACCGAGCATAAAAAGTACATAGGTAAAGATCATGGCTAGCTAAAAGCACCCTTCAATATGTCTAGCAGTAGAATTGAAAATAACAATGCTTGTTTAAAGAGAATGGGCCCCACTGGGACTCGAACCCAGGTCACTAGTACGAATACCAGTATGCTAGCCGCTGCACTACAAGGCCTGACAAAACCGATAAACACAACATTGTTAAATCCAATACTATGTTGATTTTAATAAAGGGTCTGTAAAAAATGATTAAAGTTTGCCGGTAGATTCCTATTGTCCATAATGTACAGGTCAGGAACACGGGAGGGGTACGGTACGTTGGTACACTGTGATATGTTGTAAATGACGGGGACAAGTTGTAAATGACGGGGGGAAGGGGGGTGGGGGGTGGGAGAAGTGACGACTGAGTGTACATTATGTGACATGTTGTATATGTCAGAGACACGTTGACACGTTGTATATGTCGGCAACACGGAAGTAGTACGGCGCGCCGGTACACTATGTGACATGTTGTACAGGGCGGGGACACGGAAGGAGAACGGCGCGCCGGTACATTATGTGACATGTTGTATAATTATGTCGGCGACACGGAGGAGTACGGCACGCCGGTACACTATGCGACATGTTGTATATGTCGGTGACACGGAAGGAGTACGGCGCGCCGCACTATGTGACTGTTGTATATGTGGACATGTTTGTATAGTCAACACGGAAGGAGTACGGCGCGCCGGTACACTATGTGACATGTGTATATGTCGGCACACGGAAAGAGTACGGCCCGCCGGTACACTATGTGACATGTTGTATATGTCGGCGACACGGAGGAGTACGGTCCGCTGGTACACTATGTGACATGTTGTATATGTCGGCGACACGGCCCGCTGGTACACTATGTGACATGTAGTATATGTCGGCAACACGGAAAGGTACCCACCGGTACATGTGACATGTTGTATATGTCGGCAACACGGAAAGAGTACGGTCCGCCGGTACACTATGTGACATGTTGTATATGTCGGCAACACGGAAAGAGTACGGTCCGCCGGTACACTATGTGACATGTATATGTCGGCAACACGGATGAGTACGTCGGGCACACTATGTAACATGTTGTATAGTCGGCAACACGGAAAGAGTACGGTCCGCCGGCACACTATAGTGACTGGTTGTATATGTCGGCAACACGGAAAGAGTACGGTCTGCGGTACACCTATGTGAAGTTGTATATGTCGGCAACAGGAAAGAGTACAAGCGCGCGGTGACACTATGTGAATGTAGTATATGTCGGCAAAACGGAAAGAGTTTGGTCGCCGGTACAACATTGTGTGACATGTTGTATATGTCGCAACTCGGAAAGTTACCGTACGTCGGCACCTATGTGGACATAGTTGTATATGTCGGCAACACGGGAAAGAGTACGGTCCGCCGGTACACTATGTGACATGTTGTTACATGTCGGCACCGGAAAGTGTACGGCCCCGCGGTACATACATACACGGTACACCCCGCGAACGGGGTGGGGGGGGGGGGGTACAAGTACGTCGGTACTATATGTGAATCTATTGTATATGTCGGCGATAGGGAGAGTACGGTACGTTGGGTTACACTACGTTATATGTTGATAAAACATGACGGGGACTCGGGCATAAGTTATGGGCCTGCTGTTACATATGAGACATATTGTATAGGTGGGGCACAGGTGTGGGAGAGGGAAGTGGGCCCATCGGTACACTGTGCTGACTTGGCCCGCCGGTACACTATGTGACTTGACCAGCCAGTACACTATGTGACATGTTGGTACATATCGAGTGCGGTCCGCCGGTTACACGGTACACTATGTGACATGTTGCTACATCGTCCGCGACACGGGACTGGAGTTCGGTACTTCGGTACTCTATGTGATTTTGTATATGTCGGCGTTATGGAGGATTACGGTAGTTGGTACACTACGGTATAGTTGTAAATGACGGGGAAACGGAAGAAGTTGGTCTGCCTACAGCCGCGGGACACTATGTGAATGTTGTTAGGTCCGGCAAACAAGGAGGGAACAGCCCGCGGGCACACTATGTGACCAGTTGTATAGTCTGCATTTAGGGAGGAGTACAGCCGCGGGAAAAACTATGTGACATGTATGTTACAGGTCGCTACACCACTAATACACCCGGCCAACCTATGACAAAATGTTGTACAAACAGTTCCAATGGGTCATGGGGATACCAGAAATTTTGCTGCTTTTGCCAAAATAATGGGATTTTTAATGTCCGTTACTCATGTAGCCAAGGTCCAGTGGTCGCATTAGGGGTCCTAGGTCAACAGTTGCCATTTTGAGTATATTTTTCCATAGCACCTTCAGGGCATATATTCATGAAATATTTGTTTTTAATTACGGTACTCAAATTGCAAATGATTTTTCTTTGAAGATATCAAGTTTCGCTAGCATCATGTGATTATCTCGACTACCATCTATCAGATTTTCGGATAGTCACATGTTTTCTTATTCAACCATGGAAAGACCCAATTGAGTCACATTCAAAATATGAAGTCTGTAAGGTGGATACCTCATGGGCAGATTGAGGGGGGGTGGGCAGGACCCGGGGGGTGCGCGCCCCCCCTTAAATTTGCCGAGTAAAGATTTTTTACAAGTTACAGGCACGTTCTACGTACTATGTGACAGTGTCAATATTTTTGCTCCAAAATGCATCAGAACGCAGGAAAATTGGAGTAGATTTCAAAATGTTTCGGGGGGTAATCGCCCCCTGACCCCTTGCGCTATCCTGTGCTCTGCTCGGTTATAGTCAGTATGCAAATAGTTGCGCCCCCCCGCCCCACCAGACAATCTGGGTATTCAGGCTTCCCTGCACAAAACAGTATGCCTTGTTTTTAAGGAACATTGCAATGATGGTATAATAAAAACAAGAATAACGCAATGGCTATGTATACCCTGGCTTGCGCTTATTTCAATTACAGGGCATTTTTGTGTTAAAGTTCCCATGGGTGTCCTGGACATGCGGGGATGCGAACAACGCACCATCCGTAGACCACACTTTATGTGAGAAGGATTATCAAAAATCTGGCAGTGGTTGAAAAAGTAATTCTGCCACGGAGCGGTATGCACCTGCAAGAGGCATTTGAGTGATGTGAATAAACAAATAACTTTACGATTTGCCTTACAAAAAAACGGCGTCGAGACGGAACAAAGCGCGATATAAGCGGCTCTTCTCAAGCAGGCGCAACAAAAATAGAGAGAAAAACATAATTTTACGCTTTGGGTTACAATTCCGTGTGACCTTTACAGTAAATTAATTTACCTTGACCTTGATAATTTGGCGTGGGGATATGTGTAGCAATGCTTCATCTAGGACACCATTGATGTCGAAAGATTATCAAAATCAGCAAGGGGTTGAAAGATAGAGAAAAAACAATAACTTTAACGATATGTGTTATAAATCTGGTGACCCCTTAAAGGAAACAAATGATCCTTGACCTTGAGAATTGGACGTGGGGGCTCATGTGTAACAAAAGCATCATCAGACACATATCTTATTTGTTTATTCATCAATATCCGGCTAGGGTTAAGAGAGTATAGTGAAAAAAAGGCAATAAACTTTACATGCATTTGCCTTACACACAAAACAGCGGACAACGGAAAAAAAGTGACGGACTTATAGTGCACTCCGCTAAAAACAGGCGCGACAAAAACTAGAAAATGTGTTGTAGAACACGGATGCCCACAACTTACTGATCTGATCGTATAAAACCAGCTTCTATTAGAAAATGCCGGAGTAATCTGATTTGAGGTCGATCAAAAATCCAAAATAAATGCGCATCTACTCATATAAGGAAGTTACATACCAAATTTAGGTCTCTACCTATGATGGTTTAAAAGTTTACAAGTCTACAGGCAAATTTGTCAAAGAGGGGAAGATAATCCACTACAGGGTCCAATCATAACGGAAATAAACTTTATGCAACATCTACTCTAAAAGACGTACATGTATACCAGTATTGGGTCTTACAATGACTGTTTAACAATTTTACAAGTTATAAGGCAAAATTGAAATTCAAGTGCAAAAAGGGGAGATAATCCAAGTGGGGGACGATTAAAAAGCGAAATAAACTTGTGGTAATGGGTCTTTATGACGAACTCGTTTGGAAGGAAGTGCTCATGATAATTTCCCTCAACTATTTTCTCTGCTTGCTAATGAACATTGTGTATTATAGACACTATTTTACAATGTACAACTGAATAAAGTTAAAAAACTCTGTTTATTTAGGATGGGGAGACATATTGAAAAGTGGCTTTTTGTTAGGTACGTAAATGGACACCATCACCAACTTTGCGCATTACCATCATAAGTAAGCTACATGTATATACATTGCAGGCGAGTAGCTGCTATCAGCGCAGTAGCGGCTGAATCCACATGATTATGAGAAAAAAAAGAATCGGCCAAGAATGACTCAAATTTTGCACCTTTTTTTTTTTAAATTTTCGGGGGGGGCTGCCCCGGATCCCCTAGCACAATTTTGAGTACATGGATAGAGGGCTAGCTAGCCCTGAATGTACCAAGTTTGAGGTCTACTTATTACAGTTTAAAAGTTTTACGAGTTACAAGGTTGGTGACGGACAGAAGGAACGGGACGGACAAGGGTAATACTAATGCCACCTCACTACATGTGGGAGCATAAAAAATTATATTTCAACCCTTTTTTAAATTTCTTTTGTGCTAGGCTGGTTAGCATCGTGGTAACAGCTAGCTAGGCTCCCACATCCAGCAAATTATTTTTTCTTTTCTTTTTGCCATTTTTCCGGACTTTAAATATGAGCAGTATATACACAAATACATTACATTGTAATATTAATAATGATCATCAAGTACCATAATTTTGTCCGTTCCTGTTCGCTAATACGTTATAGTCATAAAAATACTTTTGAGGATAAAATCATAGTGACCAGGTGCTATTCATGTTGTTCGATACAACGGGCAATGTCTGGAGTTTTACTCTCTTGATCATAATGTATGAAAATTAATTATGTGCTAATTGTTTTCTCGTTAGTGAGGAATGAACTGAAAATGGTGTTTAACGGCACATCAGCACAACTAAAGCTATATGTGCCGGAAAAAATGATAAAAATAATATAAAAAAAAACCACTTCCAGAGCTAAAAAAATATATGAGGTAATTAGTATGTCCGCATGTCCATTAGAGGAGAACGATGAAAGACCTTAAATGTCATAGAAGAATGGGGAATGACAGCATAATGCTACATTGTGGGAATAATAGGGACACATAGAAATTAAAGGTTGGCTAAACGATTTTAACATTGAAACCTAGAAATAATATAAATAAATTTTTATTGCTCCACACTGGAGAATGCTAATGGGTCGAGATGTTTGATACATGTTTGTTTTTATTTATACCCTTTCTGGCTGTATATACATCTCTTTACTGAATATAAATACAGAATTTCTCACCAATACCGCAGCTCTTATTCAACCTTTTGAAACAAACTATTCACCTTCTGGACACTACTAATATTAATACACAAATAAAAACCTGAACTGGTTACAACATGACCAAGAAAACGAGCAAACACAAATCTGGAATGTTTTTTTGGGGGGTTTTGATTTCCCTCGATTTTCTATAAAAGAAAAAATGGACGACGAGTACTTTCTGTATGTTTTATACGGCCGACACTGTTAGCATCATCAACCATATTAACAAATAGCTGTAATTATAAGTAGTGTAACATAAACTTAGTATAACATTATCAAGATTTGATTGTCAACTAGAAAGTAGTCCGATGAACTAGACAGAAATGATAATGCTTAAATAAAACGATATCGAATTGGGGGTAACATATTATATATACCCCACAATTAATAAGGTTTTATTCAGTATATATTTACATATATTATACAAAGGTCCCTACAGATGGCTTTTTAAATTACCTTTAGAAAGATATAGAAAAATGGTTTGATTTGTACAATACGAGAATCAATTGTTGTTACAAATCGTTCAAAGCATGTATCTTGCACAGTATATTACCCACAACTTACAAAGTTCGTATGTACAATAATTGTTGTGTAATTCTAACCCGTGCAAATGAAAAATATTGTGTTGTCTGATATTAATTATTTTTCTTATTTCTCCTTCAAAAACAATGTTGTCGCACACAGTAATATCGTCTCTGTCAGAAAGTCAGACGATTCCACTGTGCTGCCAAAATTGTAATGATCTAAATTAAGAAAATACTAAAAATCAGAGTTGACCACTTTTTTGTTTCAAGTGGGTTGAGGGGTAATTCAAAGGAATTGTATATATATATACATCAGTACCCACAACTTGGATACAAAAAAATATATTGCACAAGTTCCACAAACAATATGGAAAATAAAAATTAAATATGTTAAAGAATATTCAGTACAAACCACATTTGACTGTAATTTTTTAGAACAACGTTGTTGTTACACAGTGAAGTATGGTTCCCTGCACCGGTATATATAATAACCTCACAAATTTAAAGTTTATATAACATTTTTTGTAATAACAAATCTGGAAAGTCAGTTTCCTCATTTCTATAAAAAATGGCTGACAAAGGCACTTCCTGTATGTTTTATAGGCCCACAACTGATCTAGGCCCCACAACCGTATGCAAGTATGATCAGTAGCCACATCCAAATAACATTGAAAAAATAAGGTAGCTTTTAGATTTAGGAAGTGTACATAGATTAATATAATATGTATCCCAAAAAATATATTTTTCAATAATAGAAAATAGTCGCGAATGAAACTAGAAGAAGGATAATGCTAAAAAAATTTTGAGAGCCAATACTAGTGTACAGCGTGCAGTACATGTAAAAGTACCGTGCACAATATTTACCACAAATTATATTAACTTTATAGTGGAAATTGATGTAGCGAAAAGGAGAATACTGAGTTTACGGTTAAACTTATAATGTGTTGATAGATTTTTCAAAATTTATCAAAAAAAGATTGTCTATAGAAATCGTCAGGTGAACTGAATACTGATGTTAATATGATAAATTAATTATAGGGTATATAGTATTATATATAAACCACAACCTAAATGGCGTTGTAAAATAAATATAGATAAATTATGACGAAGTAACCAGATTTAGACGTCGAGGCAACTGTGCAGCTGCCGCGATAATAAATACATTGTTTTTTTAATTTGATGTGCAATGCCTTGCAACATTTCATCATATTGTACTGCCTCGCAGTACATGGACTTTTAAAAGTGACTGATAGAGTGTTTTGTACAAAATATTGAGGTATGAGTTTCAATCCCGCTTAGAAGCCTTAGAGTACGATTTTTATTGCCAACAATTCCTCTTATACCACAGATTATAAACTAGATGGCACGGCCAGATATCATGCCCACAAGCCATGCAAAAGTGTATAAGGTATGAAGGTGCTATAGGAATTGCTAAATGAATACATTGATGGTGATACTCATTCAGGTGTGCTTCTACCAGAAAAATCTGACCCTATTAACAAGATGCCACAACAGCATGTATCCCTCGCTTTGGTGATCTGATTTCGATTACCGAGATATTTCTAAGTTAGTGACTGACCCTGGGCTTGAAAGTCTGGGTTTTTGTAGATGAAGCAGGATGATGTTAAAAGGCATCAGTGAAATATTGGAGATCCATAAGGAACAGATGGTTATTAAGATTAACCCAACATTAAGTTTTTGTGAGGCGGACGGACGGGACGGACGGAGGACAACATTTTGCATCCCTATATCCCAATTTTTACTACGGGAGGGGATAAAAAATTAGCTGCAAATATAAGTAGGGTAATAAATAGTGTTCTACACATTTATCTCTAGATTTGATTTGTCAATAGAATAGTCGGAAGAAATACGTAGACAGTGATTGATAATGCTTAAATACAAGTATTGGTGGATACAATATTTTCTATACCCAAAACTCAATGGTTTTATACAATAAATATACATATATTATACAAAGGTCCTACAGATGGCTATTTAAAATTACCTCTTTGAAAGAATGCTGAGAACAAAATGGTTTTAATTTGTACATTGGGAGAATAAACTCTGTTGTTCCAAAAGTGTTAAAGCATGTATCTTGCAAGTATATACCCCACAATTACAAAGTTTATGTACATATATTGTTTAATTTGATAATGATGGCTTACGTGTTTAATTCTTAACCCGCTGAAATGTAAATTGTTGTCTGCTGATTTGAATTATTATTCTTCTTTCTCTCAAAAAATGTTTTGCCTCACAGATAAAATCTGTCCTGTCAGAAAGTCAGACGATTCACTGTGCTGCCAAAATATGTTTAATCGATCTAAATTAAGAAAATACTAAAAAATCAGATGTCAACAATTTTGTTTCAAGTGGGTTGAGGCGGTACTTAAAGGAATTACTTTTATTATACCAGCTGTACCAACGACTTGATACAAAAATTATATTGCCAAGTTCCCAAACAATATGTGAAAATTTTCAAATTAACATTTGTTAAGAATATTCAGTACAAAACACATTTGACTGTACATTTCTCTAGAAAAAAACGTTGTTGTTACACAGTGAAGTATGTCTGCAGGTATATTACTATAACCTCACAAATTTATGTTGCTTATATCAATTAATGTGTAATTAACAAAATCTGGAAAGTCAGTCTTCCTCAAATTTTTATAAAAAATGCTGAAAAGGCACTTCCTGTATGTTTTTATAGGGCCCCACAACTGATATAGGCCCCACTAAACGATAGCAAGTCATGTTCCAGTAGCCACCATCAAATAACATTAAAGAAATACAGGTAGCTTTAGATATAGGAGTGTACATAGATTATTATAATATGTATCAAAAAATATATTTTTCAATATATAGAAATAGTTGCGAATGAACTAGACAGGCAGGATAATGTAAAACACAAGGAATTAATTGGGGTATACACAATAGTATATATACCCCGAACATAAATAGTTTTATACAATAAATATACATTTATTACACAATGGAGTCCATAAAAGGGATATTTAAATCAAACTGTTTTGTAAGTAAGTTCATGACAAACAGTTAGCATTTGTAAATTTCTGAGGAGCAATATAGTGTCACAGCGTGCCGTACATGTACGTTACCGTGCACAATAGATACCCACAAATTATATACCATTATAGTGGGAACATTGCTGTACGCGACAAAAGGAGAATATGAGTTTTGGTTCCTAAATATTATAATGTGTGATAAGATTTTTCAAAATTTTATCCAAAAAACGATTTGTCTATTCGAAATAGTCAGGTGAAACTGGAATACTGATGCTTAAATTTTGAATAAATTAATTATAGGTTATATAGTATTTTATATAACCACACCTAAATGGCTTTGATAAACATAAATATAAGATAAATTTATGACGAGATTAACCAGATTTAGACGGTCGAGGTACTGTGCAGTGCCGAAGATAATAAATACATTGTTTTTTTTAAATTTGATGTAGCAAGACTTTGCAACTTCAATCATATTGTACTGCTGCAGTACAAGCTGATTTTATAGTGACCTGATAGCGTGTTTGTACTAAATTTGGGTCATGAGTTTAATCCCGCTAGAAGCTAGGCACAGATTTTTTCTTGCAACATTCCTTTTCTACCAAGATTATAAACTTTAGGGGATGGCCACGCAGCATATCATGCCACAAGCCATTGACAAAAGTGTATATGTATGAATGTGTATGGGAATCTGTAATGAATACATTGTTGGTGATAACCATTAAGCGTGTAGCTTCTACCAGAACATCTCGACCATTTAAACAGAATGCACCAACAGCATGTATCCCTCGCTTTGGTGCTTGATTTCGATACTGAGATAATTTCTAAGTTCGTGACCTGACCTGGGCTGAAATGTCCATGGGTGTTCTGTAGAATAGAAGCAGGATGATGTTACAAGGCATCAGTGAAATATGGAGGATTCCATCAAGGGAAAACAGAAGTTTTACAGAGTAACCCCCAACATCACAACTAAGTTTTTGTCGACTGAACGGGGGACGGACGCATTTTGCATCCCTATATCAATTTTCACTACGCGAGGGGGATAAAAATTAGCTGTAATATAAGTAGTGTCAAAATAAATTAGTTTAACATTTATCTAGCTTTGATTTGTCAATGAAATGTCGGATGAAACTTTACGTAGACAGAATGGATAATGCTTAATACAAGAATATTGGGGGAATACAATATTATATAACCCCAAAACTCAAATGGTTTTATACCATAATATACATATATCTATACAAAGGTCCCTACAGATGGGCTATTTAAATTACCTCTTCTGAAAGAATGCTGAGAACAAATGGTTATATTTGTACATTACCGAGAATAAACTTGTTTTACAAAGTGTCAAAGCATGTCATGTATCTTGCACAGTATATACCCCACAACTTACAAAGTCTTATGTACACATATTGTGTCAAATTTTGCATAAATGATGCTTACATGTAATTTTAACGTGCAATGAAATTGTTGTCTGCTGATTTAAATTATTATTCTCTGTCAGAGGTCAGACGATTGCACTTTGCCGCCCAAATATGTTAATAGATCTAAATTAAGAAAATTACTAAAATCAGCAGTCGACACATTATTGTTTCAAGTGGGTTGAGGGGTACCTTCAACAAGGAATTTATATTATATATACATATGTACCCCACGACTTGGTTACAACAATAGATTGCAGTTCCCCCACACAATATGGAAATTTCAAATTAACATATTTAAAAGAATATTCAGTACACACAATTTGACTGTACATTTCTTGAACAAACGTTGTTGTTACAGTGAAGTATATACCCTGCACGGTATATATACTATACCACCCCATCACAAAATTCTAATGTTTATACTACAATTATTGTGTAGAACAATTCTGGAAAGTCAGTTTCTCAATTCTATAAAAAAAATGGCTGACAAAGCACTTCCTGTATGTTTTATAGGCCCACAATGATATAGGCCCACAAACCGATATGAAGTCATGATCAGTAGCACATCCAAAATACATTGAAGAATATACAGGTTTGCTTTAGATATAGGAAGTGTACATGATTATTATAATAGTATTTCTATAAATATATTATTCAATATATAGAATTAGTCGCGAATGAATAGACAGAAGGATAATGCCTTAACAAAGAAATGAATTGGGTCATACAATATTATATATACCGCAAATTAAACTAGTTTTCATACACATAATATACATATAGTATTATATATTACCCCCAACTAAATGGCTTCGATAAATTAACTTTATATATATTATGACGAAGATACCAGATTTCGACGGTCGAGGAATTGTGCAGCTGCCGGACGATAATAAATACATTGGTTTTTTTAATTGATGTAGCAATGACTTGAAACCTTTATTCAATCATATGTACTGCCTTGCAGTACAAGTGACTGGTGACTGTAGAGTGTTTGCTACAAAATATTGGGGTCATTAGTTCAATCCCGCTTAGAAGCCTTAGAGTACAGTTTTTATCTTGCCAACAATCTCTTCTACCACAGATTATAAACTAGATGGCCAGGTCAGCATATCATGCACCAAGCATGGCAAAAGTGTATACGTATGACTGCTATGGGAATTGATCATGAATACACTGATGGTGATTACAACATTCAGGTGTAGATTCTACCTGAACATTTCGACCATATTAAACAAGAATGCCTCCATCAGAATGTCTCCCTCGCTTTGGTGCTGATTTGATACGGAAGATATTTCAAGTTCGTGACCTTGACCTGGCGCTTGAAATGTCCCACTGACAAAGTACTTAAATATATTGATTTGGCCTATTGCGGATAGTCCGACCATATACGTAGATATCCCATTAGTGTCTGGGACATACACTTTTTTTTTGGGTCTACATATTGCGGTGTCCGCACCATCCCTCCTGGTTGATAATGATATCATTATCATCAGTGATACTGGTCTAATATTGCTGGTGTTGATCATCCTGGGTAAAATAGGGACTAACTGGTTGACTTATCGGTATTGCCGGTCACTCTGACCAACCTGGGTAGTATAAAGCGGTTTCCACAAAAACTTCACACCAAACTCATTAGATATTATAAAGTTCTAAAACAACAAAACATAATTTAAAAATCTATTTTGAATGGATATTTTCTGATATTTATATTTTTAAGTGAGATACGATGGTATAGCACTTTTCACATAAACTGGCTACTATTTTAAACTGGCGAGAGCCACACCAGGATTGTGAGATTTTAAATTTGTTTGTCCTCTATATTTGATCTTCCTTGTATATTGGATGGAATACCAGGTGACCTACATGGGATGTTTTCCCATATTTTCTCCTGATTTCCTTTCCACAGATCTCCCAGATGACCAATTTGATGTCCAGTGTGTCTAATTTAATCTCCAAATAAAACAAATGAAATAAGCTGGATCTGGGAAACAGTAAATGGTCACGTTGTACAGAAACTATACTGGTCTGTACGAGACGGGAATGATGTACATGATACGTTGTATAGCGCTATGTGGTCTATACGAGTTAGGTACATTGGCTTAACATCTATACTTTGTACAGGTTAGCTGGTCTATACTTGACGGCACATATGTACTGTATACGTTTGCTACAGACGCTGTGCTGGTCTATACAAGAGTAAACAAGGACAGGCACATGTGTAATGTATACGTTGTTCAGTGCTATGCTGGTTGTACGAAGATAGGTACATGTGTACAATCTATACGTTGTACAGAACTTATGCTGGTCTGTACAAGATTGGGTAAATGCTGTACATCTATAGTTGTAACAGAACTATGTGGTCTTAATATGGACGACCTACTGTACATTAATTTTAGACGTTGTACAGAGTATGGGGGGGGGAAATGGGGCTGTACGAGACGGGCACATGTTGTACAGAACTATGCTGGGTTCTATACTTAGACGGCACATACCAGGTACATTCATTTTATACATTGTACAGAGACGGGCACATGTTGTACATGTATACGTTGTACAGATCTATGCTGGTCTGTACGGATGGGCACTGGCTGTACATTATAGTTGTACAGAAATTTGCTGGTCAGTACAAGATGGGCAATGCTGTCATCCATACGTTGTACAGACTATGCTGGTCTGTACAAAGATGTGTGACATGCTGTACTCCATCGGTTGTAACAGAACTATGCTGGTTGTACAAGATGTGTACATGCTGTACCATCCATACGTTGTACAGAACTATGCTGGTCTGTACAAGACTCGTGACATGCTGTTACATACATAAGTTGTACAGAACTTGTGGTCTGTTCAAGATAGTGTTACATGCTGTAATCCTACATTGTACAGAAATATGTGGTCTGTACAAGATGGGAACATGCTGTACTCATACTTTGTACAGAAAAAACTATGCTGGTCTGGTACAAGATGTGTACATGCTGCTTACATCCATAGTTGTACAGAATAAGCTGGTCTGTACAAGGGATGTGTACATGCTGTTACATCCATACGTTGTACAGAACTTTGTGGTCCGTAACAAGATGGTGTACATGCTGTACATCCATACGTTGTACAGAACTATGCTGGTCTGTACAAGATGTGTACATGCTGTACATCCATACGTTGTACAGAACTATGCTGGTCTGTACAAGATGGGAACATGCTGTACATCTATACGTTGTACAGAACTATGCTGGTCTGTACAAGATGTGTACATGCTGTACATCCATACGTTGTACAGAACTATGCTGGTCTGTACAAGATGGGAACATGCTGTACATCCATACGTTGTACAGAACTATGCTGGTCTGTACAAGATGTGTACATGCTGTACATCCATACGTTGTACAGAACTATGCTCTTTGGTCTGTAAGATGTGTACATGTGTAATCATCGTTGTACGAACTATGCTGGTCTGTACAAGATGTGTACATGCTCTGTACATCCATACGTTGTACAGAACTATGCTGGTCTGTACAGATTGGGAACCGTGTACATCTATTCGTTGTACAGAACTATGCTGGTTGTACAAGATGTGTACATGCTGTTACATTCCATACGTTGTACAGAACTATGTGTCTATACAGATGGGAAATGCTGTACATCATACGTGTACAAGAACTATGCTGTATGTACAAGATGTTGTACATGCTGTACATCCATACTGTTGTACAGAAACTTTGCTGGTCTATACAAGTTGGGAAACATGCTGACATCCATCGTTCGGTACAGACTATGTCTGGTCTGTACAAGCTGGGAAATGCTGTACATCCATACGTTGTACAGAACTATGCTGGTCTATACAAGAGGGGCACATGTCTGTACATCTATACGTTGTTACAGAAACTATGATGTATGGTAAAGACGGGCACATGTGTACGTGTATGCTTCATACAGAGCTATGCTGGTCTACACGAGAACGGGAATGCTGTACATCTATAACTGTACAGAAATATGTGGTCTATGCGAGATGTGCACATGCTGTAAGTGTATACATGTAATCATCAGAGCTATGCTGGTATGTACAAGACGGGCACATGCTGTTCATCTTTAACTTGTACAGAAACTATGCTGGTCTATGAGAGTGTATGCACATGCTGTAACCTGATAAATGTACATCATACAGAGCTATGCTGTATGTACAAGACGGGCACATGCTGTTATGTATACATCATACCAGTGCTCATGCTGGCCTACACGAGACGGACACATGCTGTACATCTATAAAACTTGTACAGAAAACTATGCTGGTCTATGCGAGATGGGCAAATGATGTACATGTATCATCATACAGAGCTATGCTGCTCTATGCGAGAGGGCACATATATGTTGTACAGACCTATGCTGGTCCAATACGAGTCGGTCATAGGCTTTCATTTACATGTTGGTTGTACAGCTTTGTTGTCTATTCTAGATAGTACATGCTGTACATCTATACATTGTACAGAGCTATGATGGTTTTAAAGACAGGCTATGCTGTACATCCTATTGTTGTTTCTATGTCAGTGAGCTATGCTGGTCTGTGCTATACTGGTTTATACGAGATGGGCACATGCTGTGCATGTAAACGTTGTACAGAGTATGATGGTCTATACAAGACGGGACATGCTGTACATCTATCTTTGTACAACAAGCTATTGCTGGGTTGTACGAGACGGGACATGTGTGGATGACATGTTGTACAGAGCTATGTAGTCTATACAGACGTGCACATGCCGTACATCTATTTTGTTGTATATTCATGTGAATATAGTAGGTAGTCTATACGAGACGGGCACATGCTGTGGTATGTATATGTTGTACTGAACTATGCTGGTCTATGCTAGACGGGGCACATGTGGTATGTATAAGGTTGTACAGAGAACGCGATATGCTGCCGATACAAGTTGGGACACATGCTGTACAGAATACGTTTGAACAAGAAATCTGCTAGTCTTTATTATGAGACGGGCACTTATATCGTACGTAAATTTCCACACTGATATTGGGCGATAACGTGTTGTCTTAACAATGTTAAATGAAATTATATTTATTCTCTGTATTTATTTTTTACATGTGCAATTGATAATACTTTATAGTCAGTATGTTTTTTTAGGTGCGCATTTTAATTATTACAAATAATTAAAAAATATGGGGCCTCCTTTGTATGAAATAGCTGATACCCTGAGAGTTCACTATCAGTAAAATAAACATAATAAATGGTTATATCAGTATAGTGGGCATTCATAATTTTTAGAATGGTGGAATCGTGACGCAATTATACACTTATTTAATTCCTAAGAAAGTTTGTGTACTGAGTGTGCATGTACCTTTAAACCCACTTGTTTTCACTTCTTTCCCCTCAAACTTCTCATAAGCATATTATGGGAAAAACAATTAAAGGGTACAATGTCGATTTGACTGCCAACCCATGATATGCATGTGGAAGTGTGTATGAAAAAGATGATACAGGATTGTAGAATTGAAATGGTTACAACGTGGTTTGTGTAAATGATGTCATATTAAACACACAGACCACAGCCCCACAATCTATAAGCCAGTTAATTTAACATACAATCAAGTTGAGCAGTCAAAACAATTGTCTTGCGTTCTTGAGGCTGTAGAGAGAGGCGAAAAAATAAGCGCTGATTACAGACATACAAAAACACATGGACCTAGCGCGGGATCCAGATTTCGGTTTGGGGGGGGGTAACTATTTTGCATACTTGATATATGATCGACGTGTAGGGGGTCGGGATGAAATCTACAATCGCAATTTCCTGCGTTAAGGGGCATTTTGGGAGCAAAAAAAAAACCCCCAATAAACAATAAATTCTCAACGCGAACGTAGAAAACGTGCTTGTACCTTGTAAAAATCTTTACTCGGCGAATTTTAGGGGGGATGCGGAGGGTCGCCCCCCCCCTTGTGGAAATACAACTACGTTACACTTGGTAGTTTGTTATAGTATTTCCCCATACATTACACACATTATCAAATGCGACGGTCCCCTGGAAAACATGCCACATTTTGTTGGACTTGCGTACAGTCGTTACAGTGTAAACGATGAAGATGTGAGGATATTTTAAAAATACAATACTCTGTTACACATTGTTACAGTATTTCCCCATAAGTTAACACCTATTTCATTGGTACGGTCCTAGGAAAACTGTCCAATTTGTAGTGGCCTTTGTTACAGTCGTTACACCGTTAAGTGTAAGGATGGATATGTGCTGATTAGTATTACATGCAACCTGTAATCTTGGTTATGCTAGTTACAGTATTTCCCATACGTTACAACACTTTAGCCCAGTTTCGGTCCCTAGAAACCCACATTCATTTATTTGGAAACTAAGCAAATAAAACAGAAAATATCAATAGTATATGTCAGTTACTGGGAAAATATCCTTCGTTACAATGTTACACTGTAACACAGATGGCCGCGGCCACATGTGAGCCCGGAGGCATTTGATGGTCTCAGAGTGTATTTATTTGAAGTTTGCATTAAGGGTTGTGGAAATATAAGGTATGTAAAAGCTTTAACACAAATTTGACCATGAACTTGGGTGGGCTATAGAATGAAAATATGGAAGATTTATAATTATTTGAAGTTTGAAGTAAATCGGAGTAAGTATTGTGAAGATATAAGGTATGTAAAATCTTTAACACAAATTTCAAAGTCATTTGACCTTGGCCATGTGGACCACATGGGCAGGCTATAGAATGAAAATATGGATGATGAATAAGAACTATTGGATGTTGGAAGAAAATCGGAGTAAGTGTCGTGGAGATATAAGGCAGAGCTCCAGATAAGGTGCGTATTTGCGTAAATACCCAATTAAAATTGCCAAAAACCCAATTGAAATCAGAAGTAGTGAGTATCAAAAAGCAATGAAAATTTGTGGTATCTTTTTCATGCTACAGAAAACAATAAACAAACCATAAATATAGCATATTTTCTTATTTTTACATGAAAACACAAGATGTGTTTTCATTTAGAAGCAAACTATTCAATAAGTGCGGTATGCTGATGTGTAAACAGCAGTGTGATTTTATTTTACCCAATCAAAATTTTGAAATACCCAATTGTTTCAGAATGATGGAGTGACAATACTCAATTACTAATTCCTTATCTGGAGCCCTGTATAAGGTATGTAAAAACTTTGTTTTAACACAAATTTCAAAGTAATTTGACCTTGGGCATGTGGACCACATGGGCAGGCTATGGAATGAACATATGGATGATTGGAAGTTGGAAGTAAATTGGAGTAACAATTGTGGAGATATAAGATATGTAAAAAGTTTAATGCAGATTTTATAATAACACAAACTTCTAAGTCATTTGGCCTTGACCTTGGGGCACAGGGGCCGAATGAGTGGGACACAGAATGATTACGCATACAAAGTTTCAAGCAAATCTGACTTACGGTTAAAGAGATAGTAGGTATGTGAAAACTTTAACGCAAATTTTGACAGAAACTTTAACACAAACTTCCAAGTCATTTTACCTTGACATAGGGGCACAGGGGCTGCATGAGTGGGACACAGAATGAATATATGGATGATAACTAATAAGCATATGAAGTTTCAAGTCAATGTGACTTAGGACTGCAGAGATATAACTTATAAGGTATTTAAAAACTTTAACGCATATTTCGGACGGACGGAGGATTCAGTAAATGACCAGTTCGGTAAATTGATATTATAGTGTGAATGGTTTGGAGGTTTCGGTAAAATGATACAATATAGTAATTAAGGTATGTGCGTAAAGGTAAATGGATTGGGTTAGTGCATATTTAAATTCAAACAGGTAAGCACAGGTGCTATCTTTAATGTTAAATGTGCTGGATAAATGTAATTTATGTATGTTTGTATATGGTATATTTGTGTGCAGTATCTAGAAAATAGACGAAAACCGAGTACCGGTAGGCTCGAAAACCGGGTGGGGGACTAGCAAACAACATTTGACAGCCGGAAATCCAGTTGCTCAAATATTTTCTTCCCAACAGACATAGCCAAATTATAGCGATTAACTTTTTCTATCTTGTATATTCCACGTGGAATGACCATATTCCACGGCTACCGGTGCATCACGCAATATAATATAGGCTCCAGCGATATAATCCCATTGTGAATCAGTGGTCGGCTATCACAACCTAGATAATAACAACATTCGGAACTGCCTTGGATCTTTTCGCCTACGTCGGGCTGTTCCGCGTGTGATAACAACCAAGAACTACCGAATGCATTGCATATGCGCCTGCGCAGTACGCGAGCTGCTTCAAGTTGTCCAAGGGAGAGCACTCGTACACCAATTGTATACATTTCAATGTCAGACCGTGTTACGATTGTTAATTTCAAATTGCGAGTGACGAACTCAGAATGTGAAAATGGGTGTCAAACTTGCGGGGTGCACTATATACCCCGTGTCTGAAATTGGCCCCACAAGAAAGGTCTTAAATCGAAAAATACCCCGTATATTACCCAATCTATATCTATATATATATATATATATATATATATATATATACTATAAAAAGACCGCCACAAATGGCTACATATAATAGAAATACAATAAGGCTGCCAATATGTACACATATATATCTGCTGTCAAAAGCTTTTGGTACTCATTACATGGTTACTTAGTCTCGTTGAGTGCATGCATGAAACGTGAATCACATGCCTTTAATAATATAAAAAAATAACCATTGAGCGATTTATATCAATAAACAAGTAAGAAATCAAATATGGTCGCAAAAATGTCACCATTTTATTTTTTTTTTAAATTTCATCGTGTTATTTATTACAGTCACAGTATCATAGTGAAACGGACAGAAAACATATAGAATGTACCTAATATTGCCTCCTATGGAAAATAGTGTGTGCGGCCTGTCAATAGATAAGGTCATTGTATGCTGTGTAAACGGGATAACAGCTATACATATGGAAGGGTATTAATAAGAACTGAATACTTACAGGAAATAATTACATATTCAAACCTGAAATTAGAATAACCTGTTCTGGTGCCAGGTCTTCGCCATCACAGTCACTTAACTCCGAATAATATGATTAGTATTACTCCTACTACATTTATAATGGGTATCTGTCATTTAATAAGAAAAACTAAAACGTATCTGAGGGCTACTGAAATCAGTGATATTGCAATTCCGGAATAAACACATTTTTACAATTGCCATTCACATGCTCCCAACCTACCGCCCTTAGCAGACGATTCAGATTTGCCATGCCATCATATAACGAAAATACATGTATTACCGCAATTAGTGCAACACACGTAGTTTCAGGACACCCGTTGTGCATATAACAGTGATTAAATCGATAGTCTTAATAACCCGATGAAGTAACTACTTACGTTTTGATTATGTTTAATCCAGATTATTGGTCATTGGCACATATGTGATAACTACATTGGATGTTTGTATGTGGTGTCATGCTTATGCCAATCAAAGAGACACATTAACCTATGAGAAGGTATTGAATGTTAATCTACACAGAAGCCGCTCCATCGTTAACCTCTACCTGTGACGTTTAAAGTTGGATATTCGAAGCTGAAAACACAATAACAGTGGACATTTAATGATTAAATAATACAATAATCGTAAACATACACGATGTCATATGACTTCCACAAATATTTGGCTTGCAAATTGGGATCATGTTGTCATGAACTCATGAAGGACCAACCAATATGCCATACATTATCGTCAAACAAACACATGTCGTCCAGGCATCCAATTGGGATATCTCTGAGGTGCAGATCACATACATGTCAGTATGACTAGTTAAAGAAAACATATATATTGTATACACATGTGTGCTTGTCTAAATATTTTATGTTAGTACATGTATGCCAAATACCCATTTTTGTCAGAGTGGACATTTGTCCTGGTAATGAACAGTGCAAGCTGTACTGATCATGAATACTCTGCTGTGACTGTAATAAAAGGTGTGTAAGTATAGATTTGGCTAAGTAAGCATGTTTGTAATATACGCAGCACCAGGATGAATTTGTATGTTCTCCATCAATAATATGTATACATCGTCACCTTCTTGAACACATGCCAAGCTTGAATAATAAAACGAAAGAGCAACCGATGTAAAATAAGATGGTCATATAGTAGAGTAGTGTCTCTTCTATACCATAGTAGGTCGAATACACGGTGTGCTTAGCCAGATCCATGGCTAACATATCAGAAGTTTCATGAATGCAAAATCCCAGTGTATACACAACACTGTTGATGCTATCGACAGAGTAGGTGCCACAATTGTGACAGCTCGGACTAACATTCGACTAAAGTGGGACATACAATTATGCACATACGCCACATGATTACATATGTAAGTAATGTTTGGTATATACGTATTAAGTATACATGTACGTAATGCTTCTGTACGGAGATCTGGGTGGGGTGGGTGATGGGCAAAATCCCTTACATACAAAACAAATATTCGACCCTGAAATTAGAATAATCTGATCCTGTGCCTGGTCATCACCACAATATAGTCACTTAGTCCCATCCCCTAAAAGTAATAGGATAATAACTATTTTTACTACGCTGATGATGGGTATAACCAGGTTTAACTCTGAGATATCAGAAAGCCAAAAATGTACCTGAGTGCCAAACCAGGGATTTTGGGATTCCGGTAAGGATGAACCTCTTCGTTAAATTGCCCTTTGCTTTCCCCCAAACAACCACCCGCACAGCTAGCACTAACATCAGGATGCCATTGGAATGTATACATTAATACGGCCTGCAATGACCGTAATTGTTACCAGACCGTTAAAGGTACATGCCCACTCAATATGCTATTATATAGGGAGATAGGTTTTATATATTCTGTAGACATGACATTTTTTGGCAAAACAAACATCATACACCATTACACCACATATTGATTGACATTATTATATATTTTATATCCGACGTAAATATAGTCCAGGCTAGAGCCCATGCAAACGTGGTCCAACCTTGTTTTGTTATATATACAATATTTTTTTTGCAGTTCCTATATGAGCCGCGTCGCGAGAAAACCTGTCTTCGGGAAATATTTTGTCAAGTAGACATTTTGATACTATGACACTGGTATTTGTATGATGAATTGAATGCTTTTTATTTGATCATGATATCTGCAATATTCATTAAGATATTATATTTTATAAAACGCAACTCTTCAGGTCGTTTGAGCAAATGAGACATCACGTAAAAGCGAGGTCAAACGACGTCAAAACGACGTTGCAGTATCTACGTATTTACCGGTACACACAGAGTATATGCCAACATTTACAACAGTTTGCAAGTTGACAAACTAGAAGCATGTTTGGCATTGAATAATGAATGCATAGACGGGTGAGCTTGATTTTTTTGTTAATACATAAAAGTGAAAAGCGACAAAGACAAACTGAAGTTCGTGTACCAGCACAGCAAGTATAAACGTGCGCTTGTACGGCGGATTCGGATGCCGATTTCTTCTTTTCGACGTCCTGTTTACTGATCGTTGTAATAATTTATAATAGTAGAAAACCACAGAAGTATATGAAACAGACAGCAATATTTACTGTCCAGGTATGTCATTTCTGTATTGATTAACTGGTTGGTTCATTGGGGCTATACGACAGTTCAGCAAATACAGATGGGAATACACCTGTAAATGGGGAGGACAATACGTTCAACATTAAAGGTACAGTGCAGTCTCCGTTTTTGTTCCACTGTAGACAACACTTGCAAACTCAACGCGAACGCAACGCGAACGCAATGGTTTGCTGTAGCGTTGTATACGTTGTTTAAACGTATAATACGGTTTGTACACGTGTAATACACATTGTCAAACCGTTTAGTTTAAAAGCGGTGTATACGTTGTTTAAACGTATAATACGGTTCGTACACGTGTAATACACATTGTCAAACCGTTTAGTTTAAAAGCGTTGCATACGTTGTTTAAACGTATAATACGGTTCGTACACGTGTAATACACATTGTCAAACCGTTTAGTTGTAAAGCGTGTAATACGTTTAGCTTCAAGGCGTATAACACGCTTTGGCGTATACATATGTAGCGAGGTGAAAGAGTTGAAACGGGTTCAACGCTTTACCTGGAAGCGTGTAGCTATATGAAAGCGTTGAAACGTGTACAACGGTTACACGTTTTAACGCGAATACGTGTTCGGCCCCGATCGCTTCGAGGCGTCCTTGTTTCGTCCCTTTAAAATATCGCGAATACATACCCTCAGATCGAGTTCAAAGTACATCGGCGGTGTGATTTAGCACTTCAATTGATCCCTAATCCCTGATGCCTAATGAGTCACGCTTTTAACACGACAGATGTACCTTGTCGTTTATCAAAATGTTTGCGAATTGTAGATCACGTGAGCCGGCTCATCAGGATCTGCGGCATTCCTACGTACATGTACATTTTATATACACACAAATGACCCCTAATACAGCGTAATGTAACAGTTCTTAACTTAGTATGGAATAGCCCGGGCCGATAGTCCGTGTCAGTTACTTGGGGTTAAATATTACGAACACAGCTAAACACAGTGCATGGTTTCTTTATTGTTTAATATCATCAGAAATGGCGAGCCTAGGCACTCTCGTATCTTTACGCTGAAGCCAGTCTATTTCAGTCACTAATCCGCTATACACCTGTCCCACGCGAGTGTTAAGAAAAATCGATATTTGGAGAAACTGAATACACAGCGAGCTGCACACTGGTTTAACACGGATATGGCCCGCGGATGTATGTCATAAATTACTTGGTGGTCAAAACCGGTGAATTTACAAAGGTTTATAGCGAAATAGCAGCAATTTTTCTCTGAGAGTTCAAAAATCGGTCCAGAACCGGAAAACTTAAAATTTTAGAAGCCCTGCTGAGTCTAGAAGTATATATACACACACACGAAGAACGATCTGAGCATGCGCATTCTACGCGATACACGGTTGGCATACCAAAACGTGTAATGCGTTAAAACCCGTGGAAAAGTGTTAAACGTAAGTAGTATATGAGAGTCAAAATGATACAAGTTCCTACGGTCGGGCCCCAGCTACGCGCGGTGCCTTCCTACGGAACTTGTATCATTGTTGACTCTCATATACTACTCGGATTTTCCCCCACTGTTCGGCGGGTATGTATGAGAAGAATGGAAAAAATATTGTTCAGCAACCACGAGACCATATATTTACTAGAGCGGAAGGATAGGAACACCGTGGCATGCAGTTGTAAGGATAACAAATAAAAAAATAATAAAAAAAGTTTTAGGTCCAGCCGAGATTCGAACTCACAACCCACGTCTCCATATATTGGCTCATTAGCCCACACGACCACGAATAGAAGGTGAAATACACCATATTAGAGATAAGACATCCATTGGTTATACTCAGTATATATGACAATCTGTCATAAATATTGGCAACTTACACCCTATTAGAGACAATAATTTCATTGGTTATACTCAGTATATATATGACAATCTGTCATAAATATTGGCAACTTACACCCTATTAGATACAAGAATTACATTGGTTATACTCAGTATATATGACAATCTGTCATAAATATTGGCAACTTACACCCTATTAGAGACAAGAATTCCATTGGTTATACTCAGTATAATGTCTACCATAAAGCAAATGAGAGAGCAAGCTAAGAGTTGGAGAATTTCCCTTAGAGGTTTGAGACAGAAGAAAGATATAACAGATAGGATAAGCGACGCGCGAGCCGTCGTCTACGAGGAGAGGCTGCGGCGTGCGGTTTCGACCGGACGACTGCCTGCCGACCCCGAAAAACGGTCCGAGAAATTGGAGAACGAGACGACGGCCAGTCTGCGTGCCACCGCTTACGCGCAGTGTGTAAAAGAAAATCCCAGCGCGCGCAGAAAACCACTATGCAAAGCGTACTACAATAAGATTTATCAAGGCCTGGTGGGGAGACCTCCTAAGAGTAGGAGACAGCTCGCCAGAGATTTGGTGGAGGAGGGTCCCAGGGTTCTCACCGAATATGACGAAGCTAGGGAAACTGTTGATAGGGGTAGGAGGAAGATAGTTTGGACCTTTGAGAGGAGGGACGGGGAGATAGCTAATCGCATAATGAATAAAATTCGCACAGAGATGACCACGGCGTGTTATCTGAGGTATTCGTGCTCGTATCGTATTAGGAACATCGAGACCGACGAAACGATGATCTATCACAAACAATCAAAGGGTAGTCCGTGGATAAACGAGATCGCCAAAGCCGAGAGTTGGATATCCGATAGAGAGAGAGGTCGAATGGACATCGACAAAATCGATAGACCAAACACAAAATGGACCTTCGTTCGTTGGATATCGGTCGAGGTGAAAATGATCATAGATGCACAACAACTTCTCATGGGAGCGGGAAAACTCCTCGATTGGTTAAGACAGAAAAAGGGAATGTATTCCGTCGACACGGACGACGACTACTTGTGTATGTTTAGGTGCATAGCCATTCATCGTGGAGGGAGACCCGACGGGTGCTGTAGGAAGGCACGAGCTCTGGCTCGCGAATACCTTGGTCACGATAACGGACCGGGTAGTAAGGGAATCCCCCTGGATGATCGTAAGAAGGTAGAAGAGCGCTTCAAGCCGGGCATTCGCGTTTACGAGCCCACCGCCGACGGAGTGTGGTACCTAATGAAGTCTCCGGCAAATTACGACGCGGTTGGGGAGAAGACAATGACGATAGGAAGTTTGGAGGTCACTCGTTCCTCATAACGAACCTCCGTAAGATGACGAACGAGTACGGGTGCTCCGGATGTCAACAACGGTTCACAAAGTCGTGTAACATGCACAGGCACGCGACCACCTGCATGGGTGGAAAGACCGTGGTGACATGTCCAGGTAAGAGGGTAGAGAGACCGCAGTCGGCATACGAGAAGGCGTTCTATCCCAGTGGGTCAGCGAGTGCGGTGTCGATTCAATAGTTGAGCAGAGAAGAGGAGAGGGTGGGAAAGCACATACATCACGCGAGATGCGGTGACGGCGGGGAGAGGTGGGTGGCCGGCGATCCGGTCGACGGCTACTGTCACGAAATCAAGACCGTGTTTCAGTTTCACGGATGTTACTGGCACGGGTGTCCGACACATTGCATGAGAGGTCACGCGGGATTACTGTACAGGAGGACGAAAATTCAAGACACCGAGATAAGGAAGGCGGGTTACGAGCTGGTGGTGATGTGGGAGTGCGAGTGGTTGAATGAGGTGAATACCCACTATCCACAATCGCCGCGCGAGGAGGAGACGACTCTGTATCCTCATCAGGCGTATATGTATCCTTCGAGGCGTATCTCGACAAGTCGAAAATCACGCGACCCACCAAAGACCTGACCTTCGAGGTAGAGCACGTCCCTATATCGGTGTCGTTGGGGATACGATGCACGAGTGGATCACACACATCTGCGAACGAGATCCCGACACGCTAGTCGAGAAGTTCGAGACCGAGCTGCAGATGAGAGGCAAGGCAATCAGGGAGGGGGTCCCACATGGCGGCCAGAAAATGCGAGGTCGGATAGCATGTCCTTCTTTTTGGTCTTCGCAGCCTTGGCCGAGCAATCGTCAATCACGTATAGGGTGGGCTCGCCCTGGAATATTTTGTATAAACCACGCAGCCAATCGTGAAGCCTATCGCCGGGATCAATAACGTATACCTCAGGGCCGTTCCATATCCACGGGCATCGCTGATAAGTATCGTTGTGCCGCACAGTGGGACACATGATCACAATGTGTCGAAAGGCATCGCGGTAGGATCCTTCAAGCAAGTCCAGGATGAAAACCGTGTTTCCGCATCCTGTCTGCCCACATATTATGGCAGAGTGGGCATCTCCAATCGTGAATTGGTATTGATTGCTAATATTCGCTGGCTCGCATGTCTAGCCATAACGCGTACTTGGTAGTCAGGAACTCCGCGAGGGAGACGTCCGAGAGCTGCAGGTCTTTGGCAACCGCGGCAACCTCCGGGGAGCGCTTAGAGCCGGCAGCAAACTGCTTTCTGGCTTCGTCCCACTGCTGGTGCGCGCGAAGGCCCGCGCTGTAGAGTTGATTGGGGACTCCCTCGATCGTCACCTCTACCTTCGATTTTGGAGTTATAAAATTTGTCGCTTCTTCTAACCCCGATCGCGAACCGAGCATCCTCAAACAGCACCAGTATGCCTTTCATCGAGCGGGCGGGTACGTTGACGTTAATATTCCACAATGTGTCGCTTTTGTCTTTCGTCATCTTGCGGTGACGAGAACTCGGTCGTAAAGTATGGCAACTCGCCCGGCGTACTGGGTTCTGATCAATCGCCCGAGTTCGGGCATCGTGACCATGTCGTACTCCAACGAAACATTATTGATCGTATACGTCGATGCTATGTCGGTGGCTATGATAACTCGGCCGTAGTCGTTGAACGTTAGTTCGTATTCGAGGCGGTCCGCCAAAGCGCTCTGATAGTATGGCATGTGACTCTCCAGCAACTCAATGTCGAGCGGGATGTAGAAACGGTTGCCGTAAACGGCCGCGATCGCGTTATCACTCGCGACGTTATCTGCCTTGTTACCAGCCCCGATTCTAAGTCTGGTTACGTTCTTATTTCGGCTGGTGTCAATACCCTGATAGACCGCGTTTCCGCACTCATGCGCCGTCTTCCACAGATCCTGGTAGCAATGGTAGACGTCGCTGTCATCTATCGACATCACCTCATTACCTGAAATCTTTATCATGGTCTTCTTGACGATGGCGCGACCCACGTTCTGAACGACGGTTCGGTCCGCGTCCGTCGACGTCACGAAATAGTGAAAGCGAGGCGAACAGCCCCGGCATAATGACGTCGATATCTCCGAGGTTGGGAAAGCGGACCAAGAGCTGCTGGTTCTGATCGATCGTCGATGGGTTGTTCGTAATAACGACGCTCTGTCTCACGCCTTTCGCCCAGAGGGGCTCCGGCAGTCTGCGATATGGATTGAGTTTGCGGCCGTATTGATTCGAAGACATAGTTTCGATGAAACTAAATAACTCTATTAAACCCTTATGGTTTTTTGTTTAATACATCGTTAAAGATGGCTGATTACGATATGGACGAATTTGGCCGCGACCGAGACGATGTTCGAAATGATGACATCGATGATGACATCGATGACGAAACACCCTTCAGAGACACGATAGAGAATCCACCCGGCGAGGAAATAGGTGGCGCTACCAGCACTGATGGTTTAAGTCGAGAATTACTCGAGTCAGCTGTAGACGACTACTACATCAATTTGGGAGAGAAAGGTGTGGTCCCGTCTGTCGGCAGCGACTACTCCAAGTTCGAATTGGATCTGCGCGGTAGGTTGCGACAAAAAGCATCAATTGTCCCAATCGTCAACATGAAGACCGGAAAACCCCTATCGCTGAGCTCCATTGCCGGAAACAGGGGCGGTGGCCAAATCATATGGAGCGAACTAGGATTCGTAGATTGGAAGAGGGGTAAAACAATTATGCCGGCCCGCGCTGTAGCTGCCATACAGTCTACCGACGAAACGTTGGCGAAGACGGCCGCCGCAATAACAACGATCGAACTCAGCGAGCTCCCTCATGTAGACACCGACTTTATTAACACAGTGGAAACCACGGTCAACGAGTTAGACAGCACGATGGATGACCCACCGTTACCTCTTCGCGAACTCCGGGCACTCAATAAGGCTCTGCAAACAGCCCGGGGCGAACTGGTCAATAGTAACGCCAAACTCTCGGCGCTGGACGAACATATCGCGCTAGAAGAAAGGAAACTGGAGGAAGTCGGTGACGATAGAGAATCTACCGAGCGGATCAACAAACTCCTGCGGTCGTTGCGGGACGAAAGAGAAGCTCGCTTGGAGGCTGCCTCGACTATCCGTGAGGCTCTACGCACCCAAACAAGTCGGATCTGCGAAACATTCTCGAGGGTTCTGCACGAGGACACGACACTCGGTGAGCGTCTTCGCACTCTGTTCAGAGAACAGGGTGTCACGATAGCAAGCATCCTCACAACTCTCGGCATGACTATATCTACTATAGTTCTAGCTGTCACTGGCTGTGCGTCGGCGGCACCCGCACCAGCATCCGCGCCAGCACCCGCGCCATCCGATGGAGCCAATTAATGGATAACAAAACATATAAAAGCCCTCGCCAGTCTCCTGGCTAAATTAGTCGGAAAGGTGGCTGCCGCGCTGCCTGGATTGATCGGGGGTCTCCTCTCCTACTTGTTATCTATATTATCAAACACAGCCGGATGGCTCGCCAAAAACAAGGCGGAACTTGGTGTGACACTAGTTACCGCTCCTGAGCTGGAACTTGCTGGGGTGCTTTGTACTGGGGTAAGTGCTTACGGTTTTATGAAATCGTTTCCACGCACGGTGCGCTTGATGATATCCGCGTTCACGTTCCCGTTATGGCCGATCTTTTGTTTGACGGTAGCGATTACGATCTGATTATTGTAACCGTCAACCCGGTCGTATCGTAGTATCATATTGCTCGGCGCCATATACAGACCTATTCCAAATACATAGTCTAATGGGGTGCCGGCATACTGCAAAACGTCTTGATACCGCTGGATCGCATCCGGGAGGTCCACCGGGGATGAGATGGCGTCCTCGACATTTGTCAAGAACTGTTTTTGCGCATCAAACGCCGTCCCGGCTCCTAGTATAGAACTGGGCGCTTGCGCCTGTGCGCCGAGGATGGCCCAGACGTACGTGCGAATGGAGTCGTTGAGGCGAGTAACTCCGGCCTGCGTGGAACCCCAACCCCAAACCCTTATCTAACATAAAGTACCCCACGCGTCCTGTACCTCAGCAGCCTGCTGTATGTAATCGATGTGAGCTCGTTTCCGAGGTAGCCACTCGGAGGATGAGACGACGCAGTGCCGACCTCCAGACACTTCCGGCCCGAAGGTCATCGTCGCGGGTTCAAAATTCCCGGCGTTCCGACTGACGATGTGGTCGCCGGAGTGATCGTGTCTAAAATCAGTCTGCGTCCAATTCCCGGACTGACCCCGAATGAGAACGTCCCCGAGGCCAGTGCTGCTAGGAAATGCTTTCTGGCGCCAGTCCGCGTCTTTTGTGACCACAAATTCGTTACAAATTCTTTCCGACGCCCTACGGTCGTATGCGCTGGAAATGGGATTCCAGCCGTCGTCCTGCGGTAGAGAGATTTTCTGTTCTTTGAGAATCCTCCTAATAGTGTAGTTGTAAACGGCCCTCAAGAAGGGATCCTCCGCGGCCAGATGGTCCTGAGAGGAAACCCCGCATCCGGCTGTTGCGCATCATACGGCGAAGTTGAGCTGATTCTGCCAAAATTGCACCGGTGTTGTTTTCCACCCGTTCACGTCCTCCATGGTAGTAATCTTGGGCAGCCTATATTGTTCAAAGATGTCGGAGAAGTTGGTTCGAAAGCCTTTTCCCCCACTAACTTGGATAGTGGGTTGCACCAGCTGTGGAGCGCCCTCCTTAGTGTCGTAGACCCCACCGACCGCGTACTTTGCATTAGAATTAAAGCCAAATGTATTGTTATCCATTGAAAGATATTATTATGTTTCCTACTATCACTAATGTTCAAAGGGAAGCTTGCGAACTTCAATAGAGTCCTGGAAGGTGCCATAGACCTATATACATTCATAGGGAGGCATGCCATCGTATCTCATGGCCCTTGGAGCTTTGGAGCTCTCCAAGCTTTTGTCGAGGCGAAGCTTCATGGTGTAGTCACTCTCGCAATCTCGAAAGCCACAGGGCTCGCGACATTGACCGTTGGAAAACGGTTAAGGATCTCACCGGGGTTGGGCTCACTGTTAGGATTTAAAATAACATCCCCTGCCAACGATGATGGGATGTTTGATCCGGGCGAGCACGTCGGCACGACCCCAGTAAACTTCACCTTCACGAAAAAACCTGGATCAGATGATCACATCGTACAACACGCTAGATGGGGCTCCCAGCACATTACTGAAAACCGTGTGCGCTAGCGACTGTTTCTTTGGGGAGACGGTGACCATCGACTTTCCAACCCCCGAGATGAAACGTTTGAAAACGGGCCACATCCACGAGTTGAAGATTTCTATTCTAGATGATAAAGCGCGAGAGTTGAAGAACTATTACCCGATTTCGGTCGTTCTCGAAATAACCGATTATATATATGGGCCGCGCCATGCGAAGACCGGGCTTAATGACAACGTCATGAAAAGCGGTAAACGACGTCGGAAAAACGATGTTTGCAGCGTCGCTGTAAAAGTTCACATTTTGACCTCCCATTTACGTTTACTGGTGTCAGTTAACATTATGTGTCAACAGAAAACGGAAAATTATAACTTACTGAAACTTTCACTAATATGTATTATTATGAGACGCGATGCCTGGCACCTTAGTACACATATTATGACGTCATGACTTTACGTCACGTACTTGTGACGTCACTGAACGTGAATACATGTTTGACGTTATGGCCATGGTGTCTTGACAAAATATTATAGCAAGGATACTTGCACGAGTTCCTCGCAGCATCAATGACTTAGAAATGCTTCAGGCGCTGTGCATTGTCGCCTAACTGTCGTTCTTTGACATTGTCACTATTTTTCGTCGGTTATCCTTATGAATTCAAAATGGTGAACGCATAATTTAAATGGCTATATATCAGCGAAGTCTTCGCTTACACTGCACCTTGAATCATAAATCATCTTAAATATGAACAACCTAGTGTATGCCAACGATATTACCATCTATTATCTTGGCAAATTGAGACACATTTTAACAATTCTATCCAGTACTTAGCGAACGATATGCCATTTAACGCCACTCATTTAATCATAAACAGAGGTAGACACCGCAACTATATGAGCCGTGTCGCGACGACGTCACAAGATATGACGTCGTGAACTTAGCTGACGTAATTTCAGCCGAGATTTCCAATTATCGACGTTTGTCAGAACGCCGTGTTAGGTTTGTTCCGTTGTGTTAAAGTTATCTAACGAACAGAATATATAAATAATCTGGCATATATGGGTGTGAAAAAAGCGAAACAGTCTTCGATCTGTCATGGATCCTGTCTGAGAATGTATTGGATGAACGTTAGACTGCCGTTAGACTGCCGTACGGTCGTACGATCGAAATCCACCATTTTTATTCGAAACGGAATGTTTTTATTAGCAATAATGGCGTAAGGGTAATTTTCTTTTATTATTTTGCTGCCGATATCACATATAAAAATGTTTGTCTGTTATTGATATGTGTTTCTTATGTTCCGTTATTTTGACATATAATATTTTCATTGACACAGATCTGGTTAACTCGACGTGAATTTTCAGTTTATTGCTCAATTATTTCTTTCTAATATACATGTAATGTATAAAATTAACATTTATCGCAACATTTACCTGCAAAAACAACAAAGTCATGGATGTTGCGATGTCTCATCTGTGCATATGCGCCGTCTGATCAGAACATAGGATGTCCGCCATTCAGTCACTAGGGAATCCTTTTTCGATTACCGACATGATATGGGTCGCCGATCGTACATTTATTGCAGATATTGTAAGGTCCTTTTTTTCAGCAGGTGGTCCAAGTACTGCTATAAGCGGGACGATGTCGTGAACATTCTATATTTCTGTTGTCTGAACAGACGGACGGATGGATTGACGCATCCACACACGCACAACGTGTGATTACTGGCATTTAGCTAATTTAATTTATGAAGTATCTCCCCTATGTATCACAGTCTATTATAGTATACAATTCAAGTAAAATAAAATACAAAGTCCTCGGATTTTGATAAAATACAATAGTGTGTATTGTAATAATATAAATAGAAAATTTGCATTATGGAAAGCAAACAAAATATATAAAACTTCCTGACACATCATCAGGGCCGTAACCATAAAGCCAAAAACGAGGAGGCAGTGGTCATGCCCCCCCCCCCCACCTCCACCCACACACGGAAATAAAATTACGAGTATTTATTATAAAATAGAGCAGATTCTGATGACACGGCGCGTTACGAGTTGGCTCATCTGTGTCTACACGGTTTTGTTGAAACTTTCGAATTAACTCGGGTTACCACATCTTTGACACACTTACTGGTGTTGTTTCTGTATTAACACAGCTAGTGTGCAAGATAGGTGCATGAGGATGTGATAAATAAGTTGGATCACGTTTTTGTATAATATCGTCTAGCATTACAGGATCCGGATCCGGATATGGATAACAAAACGTCTGATCGAATATCAACATGATTAATGGATAACATTATTTTTAGTTGAAATTAACATGAAAATAAGACACGCTACACTTAGTTTCACGACCATTACTATTTGAAAAGCATACTAAAGAGTTTGAATAAATGTTGTTTATATCTAAAGTAACCTAATATGTTATACCTGAAGTAGCTTAAAGGTACATGCCCACTCAGTAGGCACAACATGTTACTTACATCAGAGACATCATCTGACACATTTTCTGGCAAAATAAACATTCATTCATCATTATTCCACGTACTGATTGGCATTATTATACATTTTATATTAGCCGTAAATTTACACACTGATATCAGGGGCTATAACCGTGTTTCCTTAAAATGTTAACGGAAATTACTCTTTATTCTCTGTATGCTATTTATTCTATTTAATTTTTGATGTGCAATGATCATACTTGATAATCTGTCGAAAATATAATTTGTTCAGGTGACACATTTAATTAGTATAAATAATTAAAAAATATCATGCCTCCTTTGCATATGAAAATAGCCTGATACCACCGCGTTTCACTATCAGTAAAATACATATTACTAATTGATTATATCTTTTTTAGCGAGCACTTGTATTTGTATAACTGGTGGACTAGTGACACAATTATACACTTCTAATTCCTAATTCCTATAACAGTTTGTGCCTACTGCATGGGCATGTACCTTTAATATTAGTCAGTCTCAACAGCAAATTCAAGATGGCGGCGAATTTTAAAATCGAAGTTGCTGTCGGTGCAGCTGAATTTTGTCCATCTTTACAGTAATAGTATATGCGACGTAACCAACGACACGGACATGTCCATTGTGTATGCAATGCTTATTATGACAACTGTGTAGTCTAACTCGAGCCAATATTGAAGCACATCGCAAATAAATCGGATATTTAATCGGATAGTTAATCAGATACAATACCGAATCTACCTAGCGTGGATGCCGCCATTTTGTTTTGAATCACGTCACTGGATTTGTGACACATGGCGAGGGAATGACGTCAAAACATGACGTCACGCACGTTCAAGCAATTACGTTTAGTATGCAGTATAAATTAAAATACATGATTAGTGCCGTAGAATATAAAATATATTTTGGTTCGCCTCGACAACTTTGTAGGGGCTCGCTAAAGCTCGACCCAATAAAGCTGTCTAAGGCTCAACCGAATATATTAAATTTTTATATTCGACGGCACTAACCATGTACTATATATATATTGTAACGTCGTTTGACGTGGCTTTCACGTGACGTCTCATTTTCTCAAACGACCTGAATAGTGGTGTTGTATAAAATATAATATCTTAATGAATAATGCAGATATCATGATCAAATAAAAGCATTCAATGCATCATACAAATACCATTGCCATCGTAACCAAATGTTAATTTGACCACGAATTTCCCGAAGACCGAGGTTTTCTCGCGACGCGGCTCATATAATGGCATATATTCCAGGATTTGTATTGGATTTGGCAAAACAAATGCATCAAAATCTCTCTAATAGATTCAGAATCAGTGATTTCAATGCAGCTCCTTCATTGTTTGTGTATAAGCAATACATAATGCACAAAACACACAGTGAGGTCGGTGGAGTTTTCGAAAAGTCTTGAAATTAATTAGAAATTTGATGGTCATAAACTTGCTTTTCGCACGATTTGTAGTATCGAATCATCAGCTTATCACTTGACTGCATAATAATGTATGTCTGAATCAGGCGATGGTAATGCGATCCTCAAGAAAGGCACACGGCGACAATTATAAGGTATCACGCTACCAAATCTGCACTACGTCGTGTTTCGTTACAAAGTTAATGTTATAAGCAGACTACTTCCTACTTTAAAATATGTCGTCGCATACGAAATATTAAATAATGTCGCAATTAAACTCCAAAATTGTTTCAGACAGCAGCAACAAACAGGGAAACGCCAACACTCTCCCTTATTTGAAATTAATACGGAATTACGTTACTTGGGCCGCAATCCAAAACATGACGTTACATTAATATCAACTACAATAAACATTATTTTCATACTTTGTCTTGGCCTAATGGGAAACACTTGGAAAGACTACGAGATATCCATGCGATAAAAGATGACAAAACTATAGGACTTGTCCGGGTATTTTATCAACACCCCTTGTATACGCCGTTGATAAAAACGTCGTAATTTCAACGTCATTGATCTAAAACGTCATATAAGTTTTTACCACGCGTCATAAAAATACTTCTAAAATGAAAAATAATTGGGATACATTGATAATTTTGGCGGCATATGGCTTTTAAAAGATATACAATTCAGAATACGCGAACAAGTAAAAACTGAAAATTTTGTCATTAAGCCCGGTTTTCGCATGGCGCGGCTAATATATATTTACATATTAATCATGAGCATATACGGTCCAGGTAGTTCCGGCGCAGAACAGGACGTTCCCGTCGCGGCCACAGCATATGATGAAGCCGCAATGAGAAGGCTGGATAGGGTCGTAGCGCAGGCCCGCACAATTTTAGCTAGGGCGACCGCGCAAGTGGTGGAATTGCAAGTTCGAAAACCTATCATAACAATTTGTGCGGAGGAGCGGGGTACACTAAACGCGGGGGCCTACGAATATTCATTCGGTGCCAACGCGAGCAACATATATGGGGGATACACCATGGCAGCGTCCGGGACGATTCTGCGAATGGCGGTCTGCTCGGTCAACTTTAGAGGACACGCTGCTGCCGAAATCCGAGTGAATCTAGTACTGAACGGGGTAGAGCAGAAGTCCGGCATCACCAAGCACGCGGGGCAGAGGTCGGGGTTTACGATATTCGATGATGACACTGCAATTAAAGTTTCAGCCGGTAGTGTTATTAACTTTGTAACAAAAGTTGGTGACCAAACGAGTTCAGCTACTGTAGTTACACTTTTGATATAGCTTGATTTATGATGAATGACGATAAACTATATCCACACTTACCTTCGGGGACGGCCGACCCAGCATCATTTAGGATGACCAGGATCGTCGAGAAACAACAGATTCTACAACACGAGGGAGAGACGCAGACGGGTTATGCGAAGAAATATAGGCGGTCAGTCAATATAGTAGAGGGGGTGGGCACCGCGTTAGCCTCAGCTTCCGCTGTAAGCGGGGTGGGGAGTGTGTCTTTATTGTCAACAATCGTCGCCGCTCCGGTCGCGGTGGCCTTGAGTGCGACAGCGGCGGGGGTGGGCCTGCTTTGTATGACGGTCAGACTCGTGGGTCGAAAACTAGAGGCCAAGAGTCGAAAGCACGATCGAATAGCGGTTCTCGCGAGGTCTAAGAAAAACAGTATCGACGTTATCGTGTCGAAAGCGATAACCGACAACGATATATCAGATAGCGAGTTCAAACTGGTCGTCGAAGAGATGGCCAGGTACCAGGAGTTAAAGGGCACGATCCGGTCCAAGGGCCGACCACAAATTCTCGCGGACGAAGATGTAAAAAAAATCGTCATGGAGGGAGGGCCGACGAGAGAAAAAATCTCCTCGCCCGTCTCGGGACATGATATGCTTATTCGCGTGTTTGAGCCAGCAGGAGATTCCTCCACCATACATTCCAGCTGTTCCGACGGCCCCTCCATACGGAACATAAACAAATATTCGGGCCTCGTTACGCCACCGTGACTTATCAAAAACTATGCATCAGATCGATTCTATCTTTCTAACTGACTTTCCGATTTCAATTATTACTAAACGATAATACTTGCGAGCACGTAATTCCTTGCTAACCAGTCGATGCGTAGCCTGAGTGCCACCGCATGGTGGACATAGCAGTGACTCGGATATGGTCCCTACCCTCAATGCCGACATGGGCGAGGCGAAACGGAACCTCTTCTCATCCATGCCCGGTGATGCTTACAATACTCGTAAATACCGGTACGAAAACATCTCTTGTGACTACCTGTCTTCAACCACGCACAATTAACTAGAACCATTGTGTGATTATATATACTGAGTATAATCAATAGATTTCTTATCTCTAATAGGGCATATCTTCTCATGCCATAAATATATGGTCTCGTGGTTGCTGAAAAATATTCTTCTCATACATACCCGCCGAACAGTGGGGGAAACTCCGAGTAGTATATGAGAGTCAACAATGATACAAGTTCCGTAGGAAGGCATCGCACGTAGCGGGGGCCGACCGTAGGACATTTTGACTCTCATATACTACTACGTTAAACACGGTTTCATCTGTACGGTGCTGTGTACATGTAGAAGCATGTAACCGTTCGTCAAAGAAAGCGTTACATCGTTTAAACGGTTTACCTTACCGTTGTATACGTTTACAACCGTTGTATACGTTTACAACCGTTGTACACGGATTACACGCTTTTGAAACTCAATGCGTTGTTTACAACCGTTGTATACGTTTACAACCGTTGTACACGGATTACACGCTTTTGAAACTCAATGCGTTGAACACGGTTTGTTCGACTTTCGCGCATGCGCAAGAGTGGGGAAACGCAACGCATGGCCGAAAACGTATTACACGTAGACGACACACGGTTTGAAACGCAACTAACGGAAACTTCACGGATACGCAACGCACAACTCTTTGTACACGTATAAACCCGGAAAATGTTGACAGAAACGACTGTACATCCCCACTCAGTAGGCACACACTGTCCTTTATAGACAGTTTTGTATGTTCTGTAGATATACCATTTTCAGGCAAATTAAACATTAATTCACCATAAAACCCCACATACTGATTGGCATTACTATACAATTTATATCAGACGTAACTGTCCACACTGATATCAGGGGCGATTACAGTGTTTTCTTAAAATGTTAACGGACATTACTATTTATTCTCTGTATTTTTTTGTTGATGTTTAATTATCATACTTTATAATCTGTCGAAATATTATTTTTTTCAGGTGACGCATTTAATTAGTATAAATAATTGAAAAATGTCATGCCTCATTTGCATATGAAAATAGCCTAATACCACCGCGAGTCACTATGAGTAAAATAAATATTACCAAATGATTATATCTGTATAGTGGGCACTCCTAATTTTTTAGAACTGGTGGAATGGTGACACAATTATACACTTATTTAAATACTATAAAGAATAGTTTGTGCCTACTGAGTGGGCATGTACCTTTAACTTACATTACAATTAGTGCACAGTCGATAGTGCGACATTGCAATATACACACTTTTCCCATATGCTAAGTCGGGAATGGTGAGATACCCTATGACCGGGAGGTCGAATCAAAAATCAAAATTCACTTTGCGCATCTACACACATTATAAGGAAGGCACACATAAAGTTTCAAGTCCCTATCTTATTACTGTTAAAAAGTGTTACTTCTTACAAGATACGTGACGAACGGACGGACGGACGTACGGACACCCGTGACGAAAACAATACATCTTCAAAAAGTGGATATAAAAAATTGTAGCCCTGAAAGGCAATGTCCATGTCTGATGACAGGCACCCTTACTTCCATGCGTTACTCACTATGTACATACAGTTCAGTCACTCTACTAGCTTGAGAACAAAAGCCTACATCGCTTACATGTAGTTTCTACTCCATCTCGCTATCTCATTCGCCTAGTGGGAGACCACCAGACCACCTTCAAGGATAGCGCTTGGAAATCTGCACGGTCAGGGCTGGGTAATATACGTCAAGGGCACCTGCCAATTAAGCCCACATTATATTACATTTTCCTAACTATCTCATCAACTACAAAAGCAATTTTGAATCGCTGAAGTGCGGATACCGCGAGAAACCGCAATGTTTCCATTTCCACTATCTAAAGTGGGTGAGACACAAAATGCATTGTTACACATACGGGCAGACGAAACGGACGGACAGACAAAATAAAACTATATTCCTCCACATAGAATGTACAGATAATGTAAGTGAATGTACTCTGTCTTAAGACGAATCGGCAACATTAATATTGTGTTTCTCCGGAAAACCGTTGATCTGACATCACGCTTATTCAAATTAAAAGAAAATATGGGTGGGGTTTGTCGGCCGAATACAGCCGACTAGGTATTTTTCATATCGGCTGTACTCGGCCACATGTATGTTTGCTGTCTATGTCACGCTAACCTTCATTTGAATGTGACAAGACTTAACTTACAATATAGGTGTTCCAATGTGTAGACATGTTCGGATAAATCTGTATTCATATATACAACAATGTGTTACGGACATATTATTTATTATGCAATACTTCGTCTACAGATGTTGTTCTATAGAAAACGATTTAATTCGTATTGGCAATACTCTCTGCATTGTTTGTCGCAAATTTAAAACTAACAAGGAAATTAACTTTCAGCAAATGCGCAATATAGATATCAACTTAGGTTTAAACGTGTTTACTGATGGGGGCCGGTTAGTGCCGACGGCCGGTCAGACCCGACCCCGCTCTAACATTTGTGCAGGTACTTGTTACCGCAATATCAGCTTGTTACACCGCCTTGTGTTTGTTGTTGGAGTGCAACATGCAATTCACAGCGGAAATTACGTCAGCTAAGTTCACGGCGTCATATCTTATGACGTCGTCAGACTCCCGAAGACAGGTTTTCTCGCGACGCGGCTCATACGTCTTTGATGTGCTTAATCCGAATCCGATGAGTGCAACTCTCCAAACCTTGAGCATTTTTGTAGAAATGCATAAATCCAAAATGGCCACCAGTTTTTAACAATGTGCCATATATTGGCATGCATATAATCTATTTTAATAATTTAAAATGCTATAATTTAGTTTTCAGGATCAGAAATGGCTAGGAAAATTTATTACTTAATTTGATATTTCTATCTTCTGTAGAAATTCAAAATGTCCGCCAAAATAATTGTGTATACGTAAATCCGATCAGATTAAATGTTTCGCAATTTAATTTTTGGAACTGGGATATGTTGGGAGAGCAAATCGCATTAATAACTGCATCAAATAAATACAGTAGAATAGTAATTGCTCTCATCAGTAATAGTATATATAACGATACTATATTTGACGAGGCTAGATGGGAATTGTAAACAATTTACATTGGGAATCTCATGTATGTCATGATCGCTAAAAAAAAAAACATGACATCCAAGATGGCCGACAAATAATATACAATGTGATACATGTTGATATATATTTGGGTGACGTAGCTTCACATCAGGATATCATGTTACATTGACAAATGTTGGAAAACTGTTTTCTATTATAATACTGTATGAGTAATTATCTGACAAAACCGGAGTCATTGCCTTGAGGCCAGTTTAGACCCAAATCAACCTGCCCATCTTCGTCATATCAGGGTTTGCGCTCATCGATATTCTGTCCCTGAACAACCGAGTTAACCTCTAGTAAATAATGGGAACTATGATGTGGCTAAATGAGTGTGTCACCTGATAAGGATCGCTTGATTGGTGAAAAATAAAATTTTCCCGGCTTTTTCAAATTGATGGCCCATATACATTATATACATGTATATATGTCAACAATTTATTATTGTCTAGCGACCGGTAGTTATATGGAATGGGCAGATGATACTAGCAAGTCGTGTTATCTGACCAGTATGCAAGTTTCGTTGAACATAGCATGAACACAGTTAGCATCATCTGACATCGTCATTTTCATTGTCGCTATTACCAATGTCCTCATGAGATAACACTTTCAGTGGATTTGCACATGCACCGTCACCACTGCACTGGCAGAACTATGTGCATGTGAGCGAATGTTTATTACAACTGCAGATTATTGATTTGCACCTGTTCCTGGATACATCCATTGCTCACATTAAGAACCTCACCAGACACAACTCTCCGCTCCCCCTCAAGGCATACATGACGAATCATAGAAGCTTTCGTCTCCCATCCATGCTTCCGTGGGTCCAGAGCTGGAGGTGCAGACATGCCAGCAGCTCTCCAGATGACAGCTTGGTAATGTGCATGTGTACAATGGGGACGGACAGCGGCATTGTAGGGGGCTAGCCGTTCAACTTCGGTGGTGCGCATTTCAACGGTCTCCTGGCTATACAGTATGGTAAAATATGGTCAAGATGATCCAGTTAATTCATCAATGAAAGTTGTTGGGTCTCCTTGTTTCAATGTCGCTGTATATGCCTCAGTTTCTTCAGGACAATGGCCTTTCCTATGCCGGCAAAGTATGACACACTGTCACACCTTGACATTATCTTCGCTTGTGTTCGCACGACGTGGTTGACATCGACAACATACATACTTTTTGCATATGACTATTATTAACTGTATTCTCTGTGGCATATCATTTGTATCTGCGAGTAGGTGATGTGCAAGTATCACAAGTAAATCCGTGTCCTCACTCACTACTTCAATTGGCAAGTACTAATGATCGTGTGGTACGTCCTCTTCCTCGTGAGGGACTGCCCTACTCCTGTGCCAACATCTATATGGTGAAGACCTAGGCCAGTTACGATCATCCGCTTACCACCAGTGACGTCTATGGAACACATGTGATCCACAATCAGCTTCATGATCTGCACCTTATTTGCAGTAACCGTCAATGTTATGGCTTGTTTTGGTACTGGAGATTCTCCAGTAAGCTGGTACACTGGGCTGAATCCCTTTGAAAGTGTGCTGACTTTCTGCTGTTAGCATATTACTTATCAGACAACGTTACATGTCTGCAGTTGATGTGTTACTGTGTTTGCAGCTGCATTGACCAATATGGATACCCTTGCAGGTGACGATGGCAAAGGGATGGTAACATAATAACGCACATGTCCAGAATAACAACTGCAGGGTGATTCATGTTTAGTTGGCTGCATTCTACTTTTATCTTGTTCTTCAGCGCTGACTTGCTTGTTGATTTCATGTTACCACCTTCGTCAAACAGAGCAGACGGATAAGCAGCTAACTCATCAAAAACCAGAATTGCAGCGGAAATTGTCTCCCTGAATGATGACATGATCCCAATGACTCATGCATATATGAGTTCGGTGTTAACGACCTTATTGCTCTCATTAACTTTTGCATTTTGTCTTGTTTCAAACGCGAAATTTTGACTTTCTTTTTCAGCTTGTTGTTAAGGCTCGTTGGCCACTTACGTTCATAATCCATCAGTTCATCAGTTCCAATCGTGATTGCTTCATCAGCATATCCGTCTTAGTCATCAATGACCTGTCCTATAAATATGTTTACAATGCATGTTAGGTGGCTACTGTTGTCAAATACTGACTATGCATGTAGTGCGTGTTTCGCATATTTTCTCTCGATCAGCTGAATCTGCTTGTATTCCAGTAGCCTGATCGTCCTTTTGAGACGTAATCGCTGTTTGCGTGGCACCTTCCTGCATTGCCTCTATGTTACTCTTCAGTTTACCAAAGATGCTGAGAGAGAGGACACAGATGGCAAGAGTTGATTCATTCAGTGGTGGAGCCAATAATGCCGGATGGTCCTTTGCCATATCTCATGTAGGTACTCTCAATGAATAGTTCATACCAGATACCTTTCCAAATGATATCTTGGTGGTGCATCACCTGTTCGCCCTTCATCAATCGTTTCAGAACTTCGGAAATAATGCACTGTGTACTACGTATGTAATACAATTTGTAGCGAGCGTAGTTCACATGGCCGCATGCAACGAAGTAAGGCAACATTTTCCCAACCGCTGACAGATGAAACGGCCATTCTTCCTCGCGATCTGACCTCACAAAGGCAAACATGAACAACACAGGTCTGACAAGACAGGCAACCCACAGCCCGGTTGTTCTACTCTTCTGACTGCTTGAACATGATAGTTACATGGATAACTGTACTGTAATACCAATTATACCTATTAACTTGACATTTACATAATGTCAGTTTAAACTGTATATACAATTGCTTGTTCATGGCGGCCATCAGATTTTCGCCTTTTTAGAGGAATGTAGATACACATTTGTTCTACCACAATAATCAATATAAATGTGTATATTGGAAAGAAACACCATACAATACAATACAATACAATACAATACATAACCGGACCGAGAAGGGACATAAATACGTATAAATCCTGTAGACCGTGTGCCAAATTTGTCAGCTCAGAATTTCGAAAAGAGTTTTGGACTTGCGTACAGTGTATAACTAATCATGCTGCAGATTCGCAGCTGATATAGGTCTACGCTGGTCGCAAGTGACATGTGGTCCCCTGTCGGTTGGTGTCCTATATGGTAAATGTGAACATGACTGGAGGAAACGGGCCACATTTGTCAACAATGTCAGGCGGTAAATGAATTTCGTTTTTTCATAATGTGATAAATAAAATTTGCAATATTTCTGATTGTCTGTATATGTTCTGTTGAAATGAGTCTAAAATATTCGTGTTGCGTTTTAGACGAATATAACTGTGGATCTAAATACAGTACACGTAACTCTGAATATAACTTGCAGTCAAAAAAGGCGTGCACTTCATCTTCAATTACTTCTATTCTTTGATTTGTCAGGCAAAATGGGAAAACACGAAGTTGACGTTCTATTCCTAAATGTCTTCCAATCTCAATATTTAAACTATGGTTCGAACATTTAAAAGGTGACATTGATGTTCGTAAAACATAAGGTACATCAAAGGTTAGGTATCGTTCAACATTAAGACAACTTTTGAAGTTGTTATGCAGGTAGCACCTTCCTGATGAGTCTAGCTCCCTACTCCTGTTTTAAACAATCAGTGATTATTTCTTGAAATTGTGATATAAAGGTGCCAACGTCGCCTACATCTTGCGCAATCCATACGTAGCCAAAACCGAAACGGTAAAGCAGCATCCTAACGTGACTCGCCCAATTACTCCGACCTATGTCATCATGCTGCTTTAACATGTCATATGCATTTTAGGGATAACTATGATGTTCCATCTGCAACAATTGGCACCAATATTTCACAATTTTCACATAATACGTGGAAAATAGTGGCAATCGCCTACCTCCTCCACGATTGATTAATATGTACATCAACAAATATGTGACATATTATATATATACATTCCGGATCAGACACACGCGGTGGCGAGTATACAAACAGAGGTACGCTCCGTCCTACATGTAATTAGTTCTGAGTGCACACCTCTGCTCACATTACATTACAATGTATTACATATATTTATTAAGATAATAATATGAAGTTTATTTAGATAAAGATTAACGCTTTAAGCCATATGGCCCCTGCAGAAATACACCTGTGACACTATGCAATTGTGGATGACAAAGACAACAGCCGGTGCATACACCGTACCTTTAAGAATGCAGCTACTATGTATTGTATTTGATGCAGCTATGCCACCGTCGACCATTGACCATATCACATGGAGAATATCCTGCGGTGGAATAGCATGCCCAATAAGCACATACAAAATGTTTTGGTTAATCTATGAAAATACATTAAGTTATGGCGTGGCAGCATTTGTCTATAGAGTAGTGCAATATACATGTTCTACAAAACTGAACACGTAATATATCATGTAATAATGTCAAGTTAATATTTGCAAATATATAGGTATGCTGTATTTGTATTTCTTTATGTATGTATTGGGAGAAGGTGACCTCTGTGATATATATATAAATGTTCATTTCTGATATGAAACGCTTGGTATATGTATTGGCCTAACTTTCTTACAGTTTGTGAATGTTCCGATTTAATGAGCTCTATGAATGTAACCAAACTTGGCCTGTTCCAATAATACCGGTTTGTATACTTTTTCCTGAGATCCATATACATTGTGCATTCGAAAATAAAATGGTATTCGTCTTCCAAATGTCCACACAATGTACATTTTCGGTTTTCAATTGGAGTTCTGTTCCATCTGCCTGATTCTACTTCTAGGCGATGGGACGAAACTTTTAGTCTAGCAAATGTACAGCAACATATTGCCTATGAAACGGAAATAAATGCAGCGCAGCCCCAATTCCAGGTGTGGGATCACATGGTTTCCGAACCCGATTTTCCTACATGACGTAATTTGTGACGTCATTTTTACAGTAGATTTTCTTTTAACACATTCTAACAAACGGACGGATTTTGATGATATGTAGCGCACAACTACGATGGCATATGTGTTTTATGGGTGCTCTGAAAGTTATTTACAAATAATTTTGTACCGTTTATTTCTTACATTCACGTGCTCTAGTCTTATTTACATTTACGGTAACAGTTTCTTCGTGAAAACGACATAATAATGAGATTAAAGCCGCTTATACAATAAAGGGCAACGTGTACCGCATTTGATGTGCAGTATATTTCATAAACTTATGTCATTCCATTAGAAAGATATTAAAGGAAATCTACTTTAAACTCATCTAAAAAACATCACGCCGTTCGGAATCACGTAATCCCACACCTTGAATTCGGTGTTGTCCACTTACCTGATGCATTCACAAGACCCAAGACACACACAATGGCACAGCTAAAATAGCAAACACACATCATGTTCTTCCGAGTTTTCAGACGTTGTGTGGTAACGTGCGTTGGTCACCGTTGCTATGAACTAAATACTACTGCAGCTTAAAAGGGACATGCTCATTGTTCGTACCACATAGCATCTCGTTAGCATCTCGGTACCACAAATTAGCTACGTCGTTCCCACGACATAGCAGCTCGTTCACTGGAGATAGCATCTCGTTTCATCGGGATAGAATCTCGTTAGCACGAGTTAGCTATCGCGTTCCCACGACATAGTCAGCCAATCAAAAGGTAGCACCATTGGTATTCTAGAATGTGGAGTAATATCTACTATAAGCTGATTATGTCGTGGGAACGATACGTTATATCATGGGAACAAGATGCTTTGTCGTGGTAGCGAGATGTTATCTCGTTGGAACGACATAGATAACTCGTGGGGACGAGATCATATCTCGTTAGAATGAGATGCTATGTCTTGGGAACGAGATAACAAATAATTTGGCATGTCCCTTTTAAGCTGCCGTAGAATACGCTTCAGTGTGATCAGACTTACAGTTTTCTACAAGTTTACCCTGCCATTTGTGGATCAGCGGCAAATTTAGTAAAATATTCGAATACATGCATTGGTGGTTACGACTTACTTTAAACTGAGATTCAAATAAGTGGCTAACTTTTAAGTCATATATTTGACAAGTCAAGAAATCAAGAGACAAAAGGTTCTTGAAGAACGGCTCATGTTTCGGTGTTTTATGGTTTATTTCGGTATCTGATGCAGGACTTCTAAAATTGCAGAATGTCAATCGGTCCAAACGTAACTGTCGGCCCGAAAGAGTCGGTACGATTAATGCCCTCCCCGTCCTCCCCCACCCCACCCCCACATTTCGCGATGTCACTCGTGTATAGGTTCAGAATGAGTAACAAAATGGTAACCTGGCCCTAACAGGACACCGTACGATTCACATGTTTTAGGAGGCGATTATCATGTTCTTGTTTTTTTAAAACTTGTCATAAACATGTTTTGGCGGCTTATGAGAATAGTCTCCTAAGACGATTAAATCTCGCATTTTTTTATTACTGATTGTGAACACGTTTTGGTCTTCTCTAGTCACATATCCAATAAACCCGGTTTTGTCCCATCACGTCGTACATGATATGCATGTACGGTTGTAATCATTACAGACTGTGACGTGTAGGAGAGTAACATGAACGTTAACATAACCGCGTCTAATGTTCAGTAGTGCCGATCTGACCTTTGATACACGGGACGGATGTCAACAGAGACACACATTTACCATCAATTAATCAACACATAAACAACAAATTATTTATCCATTTCGCGACACCATCAATCATGGAATAAAATAAATGGAACTAGTAAGATTTGGCTCTCGAATTATAGTTCGCACATAATTATTCCGTAAATTTATGACGTCGAATGTTACAAGTCGGAGAGTAGATGCAGAATCCTCCCCAAAAAAGGTAAGGCAAACCCGAAAATGCGATGCAGTAACCAATAACTGATATCTAAATAGGTTTTACCCCAATAAATATGCATCCGTAGCAGATTAGAATCTTCTCCTAAGACGACGATTATATGTTTTTTGTCAAACTATGTAACTTTGTTGTTTTTTTGTTAAGAAAGAAATATTGGTGTTTGTCCACATTTGTTCAACTTAATAAAAACATGTTTCAGCAGAACATGGGAATCATCTCCTAATACTATTTGTACGTGTCCTGTTAGGGACATGTTGTAATCTCGCGCATAGGTTGATCGGAAAAAATGCTTTAGGTATGATCGCGATATTGCGAGACGAAAACAAGCGATTCTATCATATTCAATCTTGCGTTTTCGCAACCTCGCCGCACGATCTCGCATCAACACGCATGAGCAAAAATAGCCAGAATTTTCTGTGTAACACAGCTGCGTTTTATAATTTGGGTTACAGCAAATTGTATTTCCAAAAGCGGAAGGCGAGATGGCGAAATCGCGAGACGATTATCATGCCTTTAGGGGACGATTCGCAAGTTTTTGCAAGACAGAAATGACAGACAAATCATAACGCTGATTGTATTATTTTGCATTGCAGATAAACGCTTTTAACATGGCAGTCGTACCTTTGTCCTTTTTAAAATGTTTGCAACCTGTAGATCCCCATGAGCCGGCTATTGACGAGTCGTCTCGTCAGGATCTATGCCATTCGTACGTACTTTAAATATAACAAAAAAATACCCCTGATGCAGCATAATGAAACAGTTCCAAACCTGTTACGAGTATTTTTTCCAAGAATAACAAAATCAATGGTTGCCATGGAGAGCACAGATTAAAGTAACGGACCAAGGTCTATAAATACATTAAATATACCTATCAATAAGTGGGACAAAATCAGATGAAAAAAAAGGTTTACTCCCTGTTAGAACACAATAATGTAATGTGTATTGTGTTATAACAGGGATTAAAAAAAATATCAACTTACTTTTTTTCTCACTTATTGATACTTTTAGGTATGTTTAATGTATGTATAGGCCGTGGTATATTACTTCAACCTGTGATTGAGAGGGCGGCGGAGATTGACGGTGTAGATTAATTTTAATTACCGATGTATCTATGACGGGAAAAGGTAGAAATCATAAGTTCAATTAACAAGTTCCCCTCCCCACTTAACCCAACGTACTGGATCCGCGCCTGGCTGTTAACGCTACGCAATATCGGGGAGTAAATACCAAATTCCCGTGTTGAAGGCGGCGCATTTGATATTGGTCAACACTATTTGCAATATCTGACACATTTTCTTTTGTCCCCGCGTACGTATACTTCTCGTTTATCTTCAAATCAACATTAATTTTCATAAATATTTCACGGAACTCGGCCTCACGGAACTCCTCAAAATGGTAGCGGCTAATGAGTGACAAACAGTGTTGACTCGTTGGAAATGTGGCGGCGGCTGGTCTGTGTCTACACTGTTGTCAATGCCAGGTCCGAGTGGTAGTTTCCCCATTGCTCCTGCCATTTAATGTACATGTTCAATTGTGTACATAATTTATTGTTTTTATTAAACTACAGGTGTGAACAGTCATGTTTCATTTAAATTCGTTAATAAACAGAAAACAAATATTTGCAGCTACCGCGGTTTGAACTCGGGGACGTCCGTGTATTAATCCAGCAAAAAACCACGGGGCCACGAAGGCCGACATGGCTTGTCATTAAACTTTTTACTTTTATCGATCGGCTAGGGAAGCAACTCGTTGTATACTTAAATATGCTAAACTAGTATGTGGTGAAAGAAACACTATGTATGCCTACATGATTTACGTTCCTTCTTGAATCCAAACGGTTTGCCAAACGTCGAAACGATTCGGTAGGCATATTCAGTTAGACAGTCAGTGTTCATCAATTAAAGATTATATAAAGACACAAGAACTCATGAATCATACTAAGGTCAACGATCAGACTATATGTAAAGTTTCTACTTAGATCGAAATTTTCCACTCTCAGTTTCCCAGCTAAGTGTGTCACATAAATTGACGTTAGACTTTGAGCTACTCCATTCTCAAACGTCGTAGTCTGCTCCACATGGTGACGTCAGAAAACCGGGATTTCCGACGTAACGTTATTTTGAGCCTAACGTTCGTAATCGCACAGCGGCGATCATATGTTCACTTACACCTAAGCACAGCAAATTCAATCTATTTTGACCACCGTAGTTTTTATGAAATGTTCACCGGCGCCAACACTGTTTACATCACGTGACCATCATAACCGAGTAATTTTTAAATATCCTACAAATGTGCATGCAATTATATTCAACTTCGCCTTAGCATGTTTCTGCAAGCAGATTTGCACAAACATTTATAGGTTAAATCGTCGTGACAATTATACTGGCCATCTGTACAGGAAACGTTCTGGTACATTTAATGCTACGAGTCACATTTGAAATATGTCTATACTTTTCAATATAATAAGTATAGAATTTGGAGCAATATATCATCTGGTTTAAACACAGGAACTTTTGCAACTCCACCATTTGACCGTCCCCATTCCGCATCAAATTGAGTCAATATAAAGCTATTAGTCCGGCAGAATATGGACTTCACCTGGTGTTGGAGCATAAAGTTGTTTATTGTTGACTCAGCAAGTGCAGAGAATGTACTTACAAAAACAATTGGATGACATCTTGTCATCCTTTGGCAATTTAAAATAAACCCTGATTTATTCCCCTGTCTATGTTGTATTAATTTTTAATTTGGTCAAACTTACAGTAATCACTATGATCATATAAGTGTGTCAGTTATGGATTTAAACTGGCCACATAGTAAGTGAATAACATTGTTTAGTATATACCTACCCAATAAATACATAGCTATACGATGTAAATAAAAGTCATATGTTCTCATCGATGAAATAAACAACTTCCGGTGAAAATACGACTACTTCCGCTATCTATATTCATAACGCGCATCTGCAGTGGCGGACTACAAATAGGCTGCAAATACACATTATTTACCATATACAGTCAAACAAACTGCTAATTTCCATGTAGTGGTATATAATAAATAGAATATTCATATTTTTGCAACGAATATGACATATATGTTCATCAAATGGTGTGACATTTCACACCACTCGATGAACATATCTGTCATATTCGTTGCAAACATATGAATATCCTCTATATATCCAACTGCTGTTTGATATATAGTTTTAAATACAATGTGGGCAATTTTACGCACTGACCGTTCCAGTACGGTACTGAAATACAATAAAAACTCCCCAAACTGAAATACCATATGACCAATCAGATTCGGTTTCCGTGTAATTCTTATGTAATTATACAGCTCGCAGCTGCTTACAAAATACTAGTACATCGAATGAACATATACTTGTTTAAATACGAATGAAACCATTCTAATCAGCGCTTGGGACCTGCCATGGTGGCTGGATTAGAGAGGCTGGTAGATCAAGGTGCATGCTCACGTGGTTACAACAACAACAACGTCGCCCACTCCAAAGTAAGTATTATTTGATAAGTAGTATATAGGGAGTCAAAATGATACCACCTAACGGTGGTATCATTTTCACTCCTATATACTACCACCACCACCCCCGATAAAACACCGTTTCGTCCAATATCACAAACTGGTCACCAACACAAAAAACGTGACAATTGTTGTCATGAATACATCACGTTTTCCCCAATTGAACAGATAAAACTATAGTACTAAAAAGGATTTGTTTTCGTGTCGTTGTCATAAATACCTCATGTTCATTTAACGTGCAATTGAACAGATAAAACTATAGTACTAAAAAGGGATTTATTTCATCCCGTTGTCATATTTATTTTTCAACACGGCATTTTCCTCCTCCACTATAGCTAATTTATTTCTACGATATTGAAAAATTATTAATAATTTGTAAAAAAATAACAAAAGCCTCCACTCGTGTACACAACCCCAGCGATTGGGCAGATTTCTAGCCGGCACCCAGCCACTGGGGGTGTTGGGACCTTTCTTAAGCCCACTCATCTGTTGGCTCACAGTCTCATTTTACGGGTCGCCTTGAACCCCATTGCCAATTCCTCAATTCAGAGAAACCAGCGAAGTAAGGTGAGCCTATGTGTGAATTTGGTTTCCGAAATTGCAAGCTCTTAGGTAGAAATCTTTTAGGCCGGCACCTTTGAGCTATACAATTCCATCACCAATTCACACACACACACACATTTAGAGACTGCTACCATTAAACAGACGAGACGGACGTCATACCGGATCAACAACATGGCACACACGAGATGAGACCAATTGTTGTAAGGCTTTCAAACGTATATATATTCATCACTTTCCTATACAACATAAAAATGTTGCGCAAATTATAATTATTTATAAACACTTAGCGAGGTTCACGAATTTCCGGGATGGTTCGTTATTTTATTAATTTGATAATTAGTTTTGTAAAAATTATTATTAATTAATTTTAAGAAAATTATAAAGTTAATTAATATAATAAAAAACCGCAAAGTATAATTATTTATAAACACTTAGCGAGGTTCACGAATTTCCGGGATGGTTCGTTATTTTATTATTATTATATAGGTGCAGTAAACAATTTATTAATTAATTTTAATAAAATTATAAACAATTTAAAAAAATCGGGTAAAAATTATAAACAATTTAAAAAATCGGGTAAAAATTATAAACAATTTAAAAAAATCGGGTAAAGAAATGTTACAGCAATTTTATTATTATATAGGTGCAGTAAACAATTTATTAATTAATTTTAATAAAATTATAAACAATTTAAAAAATCGGGTAAAGAAATCCACAAAGTATATCGATACGCGGTTATAGAAATGTATGGTGGTCAGTGGGTGTCGCAACGGGGCCCTAAATTATTATTTTATGTTCCGTATGGAGGGGCCGTCGGAACAGCTGGAATGTATGGTGGAGGAATATCCTGATGTCGCTGTAGACACGCGAATAAGCATATCACGTCCCGAGACGGGCGAGGAGATTTTTTCTCTCGTCGGCCCTCCCTTCCATTACGAGTTTTTTTATATCTTCGTCAGCGAGAATTTGTGGTCGAGCCTTGGACCGGATAGTACCCTTTAACTCCTGGTATCTGACCATCTCTTCGACGACCATTTTGAATTCGCTATCCGATATATCGTTGTCGGCTATCGCTTTCGATACGATAACGTCGATACTGTTTTTCTTAGATCTCGCGAGAACCGCTATTCGATCGTGCTTTCGACTCTTGGCCTCTAGTTTTCGGCCCACGAGTCTGGCCGTCATGCAAAGCAGTCCGCCCCGCCGCTACACCATTCAAGGCCACCGCGACCGGTACAGCGACGATTGTTGACAATAAAGACACACTCCCCACCCGCTTATAACGGATGCTGAGGCTAACGCGGTGCTCACACCCCCTCTAATATATTGACCGACCGTCTATATTTCTTCGCGTACCCGTCCGCGTCTCTCCCTCGTGTTGTAGAATATGTTGTATCTCAACAATTCTGGTCATCCTAAAGGATGCCGGGTCGCCCGTTTCCGAAGGTAAGGGTGGATATAGTTTCTCGTCATTCATCATAAATCAAGTTGTATTAACAGTGTCACTGCAGTGGAGGAAGCCGATGGGTCGGCAATTTTTGTAACAAAGTTAATAACACTACCTGCCGAAACTTTAATTGTAGTGTCATCATCGAATATAGTAAACCCTGACCTCTGCCCCGCGTGCTTGGTGATGCCAATATTCTGTTCTACACCATTCAGGACGACATTCACTCGGACTTCGGCAGTGGCGTGTCCGCGAAAGTTGACCGAGCAGACCGCCATTCGAAAAATCGTCCCGGACACTGCCATGGTGTATCCCCCGTATCTGTTGCTCGCGTTGGCACCGAATGAATATTCGTAGGCCCCCTCGCTTAGTGAACCCCGCTCCTCGGCACAAATTGTTATGACGGGTTTTCGAGCTTGTATTTTTTCCATTTGCGCAACCGCCCTAGTTAAAATTGTGTGGGACTGTGCTACGCCCCTCTCCAGTCTTCTCATCGCGGCTTCATCGTATGCCGCGGCCGCGACGGGAACGTCCCGTTCTAAGTTTGAACCACCTGGACCGTATATGCTCATGATTAATATGTATATATATATATTAATGTTTAATCGGTTATTTCGAGAACGACCGAAATCGGGTAATCGTTATTCAACTTTCTCGCTTGATCATCAAGAATAGAAATCTTCAACTCATGGATGTGTGCCGATTCCAAAACTTTCATCTCGGGGTGTGGGAAGTCTAAGGTCAGGGTCTCACCATAGAAACAGTCGCTGGCGGGCACAGTTTTCAGTAATGTGCTGGGAGTTCCGTCTAACGTGTTGTACGATGTGTTCAATTGATTCAGGTGCACCCTGAGTGTTTTCGTGAAAACGAAGTCCACCGGGTCGTCGCCGGTGTGCTCGCCCGGGTCAAACCAACCCCTATTTTCAAATAACTTTTTTTTAAAACCGAGCCGCACAGCCAAAGCCTGGGTGATCGTTACCCGGTTGGTGGGTTTGATGGTAAAGGTCGCGAGTCCGGTGGCTTTAGAGATTGTGAGGTTGGCTCTACCATCAAGCTCCGACGCGACAAAAGTTTGGAGGGCTCTCGAACTCCAAAGGCCGGGAGGCAGCTTTACACCTACTTGTTGTCTATCCTTCAGGTAGCCGAACCCTTCGTCATCCCCCACGTTTTTCCACCCGACCGTGAAGGTGATTGATCTGAGGCCTACCCGGCGTTTTCCGCAGCAGTTGTCGATTGACTTTTGAAGTTCACAACTCTCATTTTGAACATTACTGATAGAAGCAAACATAATAATAATATCTTTTAATGGATACCCAAGCACTTAGCTTTAACTCTAATGCAAAGTACGCGGTCGGAGGTAAATACACTCAAAAGAACACCATTGGTGAGCTTGTGCACCCCACAATAAGAGCTAGTTTGGGCGCGGGTTTCGACACAAATTTCACTAACATATTTGAAAAGTACAGACTTCCTAAAACCGTTACACAGGATGTCATAACAAACTGGAACAATAATCATATGCAGTTCTGGCAAAACCAACTAAATTTTAACGTGTGGTGTGCCACAACCGGGTGTGGCGTCTCTTTCAGAGACCACATAAAAGACAGTAACAGCATGTTAAGCAGTAGCGTCTACAACTTTCATGTGTATTATGCAATTAGGAGGATTCTCAAAGAACTAGGTACTCCACTACCTCAAGACAATGGCTGGAACCCCATTTCCAACACATACGACTGTAAGGCGTTCAAAAGACTGTGTGACGAATTTAAAGTTTCAAAAGATGCGGACTGGAGACAGAAAGTATTTCCTAACAGCAACAGCCTGGGCACCGTTCTCATTCGGGGTCAGTCCGGGAATTGGACGCAGACTGATTTTAGACACGATCGATCGGGTGGCCACATCGTCAGTCGGAACGCCGGGAATTTTGATCCCGCGACGATGACCTTCGGGCCGGAAGTATCTGGAGGTCGGCACTGCGGTGTGTTTTCCTGCAATTGGCTACCACCAAAAATAGCTCACGTCGATTATATTTTACAAGACGAAAACGTGCAGAAGGGTATAGAAACCTTTATATTGGACGACGGTCTAGGGTTCACGCAGGCCGGTGTTACCCGCCCCCTCAACGATTCCATTCGCACATACGTCTGGGCCATCCTCGGCGCACAGAAGCAAACTCGCAGTTCTATAATAGGAGTCGGAACCGCGTTTGACGCGCAAAAACAATTCTTGGCACTTGTTGAGGACGCCATCTCAGCTAAGGTGGACCTGGAGAAGGCGATCCAGAATTATCAAGACGTTTTACAGAATGCTAGTACCCCGGTAGACTACGTATTTGGTATAGGTCTTTATATGGCGCCGAGCAATATGATACTACGAGACGACCCGGTTGATGGCTACAATAATCAAATCGTAATCGCCACCGCCAATCAAAAAATCGGCCACAACGGGAACGTGAACACGGATATCATCAAGCGCACCCTCAACAGCGGAACCGATTTTATAAAACCCCCAATTCACGAATCAAGTTCATTTAAACCCGTTGTTCCACCCGCGGAAACACCAATCATGAACACTGTTGACACTGGAAGCACAACCCACGAGGAGGAGAAATTAGGACTCGTCGTTGCCTTCGTGGCAATCGGACTACTTGCGCTTTGGATTTAGGAACTCTCGAGCGGAGAATAGTAGGAGATCGGTGATCGCCACGATTAAAGCCCAAGTATTATTGGCGAGCCATCCGACCGTTTTTGATAATATAGATAACAAGAAGGAGAGGATACCTCCTATCAACCCCGGCAGCGCGGCAGCCAATTTTCCTGCTAATTTAGCCAAGAGATTGGCGAGGGCTTTTAGTAGTTTTTTTATCCATTCTTTGGCTCCACCGGATGGAGCTGTGCTGGCGCTGGTGCTGGCGCGGGTGCTGGTGCCGAACCACCCGTGATAGATAGAACTAGAGACGATATAGATAGAATTAGGGTCGATATAATCACGGTGAAAGCTGCGATGATGGTTACTATCGTGACGCCCTTCTCTCTGAACAGAGTGCGAAGACGTTCACCGAGTGTCGTGTCCTCGTGCAGGACCCTCGAGATTGTTTCGCGGCTCCGACTTAATTGACCGGAAAGCGTCTCACGGTTAGTCGAGGCAGCCTCCAAGCGCGCTTCTCTTTCGTCCCGCAACGACCGCAGGAGTTTGTTGATTCGATCGGTAGATTCTCTATCGCAACGTGCTTCCTTTATTTTTCTTTCTTCTAGAGCGATAGGTTCGTCCAGCGCGGTGAGTTTGGAGAGGTTATTGACTAGTTCGCCCCGAGTTGTTTGCAGAACCTTATCGAGTCCCCGGAGTTCGCGAAGAGGTAACGGTGGGTCAAACTTCTTGCCGTTTATTTCGTTGACCGTGGTTTCAATCGTGTTAATAGCGTCGGTGGCTACGCGAGGTATCTCGCTGAGCTCGATCGTTTCTATAGTGGCGGCCGTCTTCTCCAGCTTTTTGTCTGTAGTCTGAAATATTTTTACCATTTTTTTAGGCAACAGCGCCCGTTCATCGATCACTCCGAGAGCTCGAGCGAGGAGTGCTCCATATCGGTTCAATGAAGAGGGGCTGAGGAACTTGGTCGGGTCGTTCTTGTACGTCAGCAACTTCCAGTTCTTGTTCCATTTAACCCACAGGTCTCCGCTTTTAGTGCTGCGGAACTCCAACGTGGCCTTGATGCCGTGTTTAGACACCTCACTCTCCCACCGTTTCACCAGAGTATTCGTTTCCTCGAGAGACGCCAGCTCACCCTCGGAGATCCCCGCAGGAATATCGGCACCGCCCGCCCATGCCGGAGTTTCGGGCGGGGCCTCCCACATTTCTAAATGTGTATTTTTCTCGGGTGGGGGCTCTATAAAGGTCGTTTCGTCATAGAAATCGTCATCGTCCAAGCCCTCGCCTCGGCTATATGGGTCGAAATGGTCACCATCGTCCAAGGCGTCACATCGGCCATATAGGGAGTCGAAATCGTCGTCATCATGATCGTCCAAGCCCTCACCTCGGCTATATGGGTCTAAATCGTCCATGCCAATATCGAGACCAGCCATCTTTATAATAATAATAATTATTATATTAAAGACAAAACCATACAGGTTTATGTCTTCGAGTCAATACGGTCGCAAACTAAATCCATATCGCAGACTGCGTGAGCCCCTCGGGGCAAAAGGCGTGAGACAGAGTGTCGTTATTACGAACAACCCCTCGACGATCGACCAGAACCAGCAACTCTTAGTTCGCTTCCCCAACCTCGGAGCTAGCGACGTCATTACGCCGGGGACTGTTCGCCTCGCTTTCACTATTTCGCTTACATCGACGGACGCGGACCGAACCATCGTTCAGAACCTGGGTCGCGCCATCGTCAAGAAGACTATGATAAAGATTTCTGGTAATGAGGTGTTGTCGATCGATGACAGCGACGTCTACCATTGCTACCAGGACCTGTGGAAGACGGCGCAAGAGCGCGAAAATGCGGTATATCAAGGTATTGACACCAGCCAAAATAGGAACGTAACCAGACTTAGAATCGGGGCTGGTGACAAGGCAGATAACAACCGATTCTACATCCCGCTCGACTTTGAGTTGCTGGAGAGTCACATGCCCTACTATCAGAGTGCTTTGGCTGACCGCCTCGAATACGAACTAACGTTCAACGACTACGGCCGAGTTCTCATAGCCACTGACATGACATCGAAGTATACGATCGACAATGTTTCGCTGGAGTACGACATGGTCACGATGCCCGAACTCGCGCGATTGATCAGAACCCAGTATATCGGGCGCGTTGCTATACTTTACGACCGAGTTCTTCGCCACCGCAAGATGATGAAAGACAAAAGCGAAACATTGTGGAATATTAATGGCAACGTACCCGCCCGCTCGATGAAAGGTATACTGATGTTGTTCGAGGAGGGTCGGTTCGCGCTCGGTGCTAGAAAATCCGACAAATTTTATAACCCCAAAATCACGAAGGTAGAGGTGACGATCGAGGGATTACCCAATCAACTCTTCAGCGCGGGTCTTCGCGCGCACCAGCAGTGGGACGAAGTAAGGAAACATTTTGCTTCCGGCTCTAAGCGTTCCCCGGAGGTTGCCGCGGTTGCCAAAGACCTGCAGCTCTCGGACGTCTCCCTCGCGGATTTTCTGACTACCAAATACGCGTTATGGCTAGACATGCGAACCAGCGACGACGACCAAATGCACGGTAGCGGACGCCAAGTTGAGAACGCTAGCGAGGGTGTGACGATCCAGATAACCAAAGAGGCGGATGGAGCTGGCACATTGAACGTGTACTTATATAATTACGGACGCGCAACTCAACATCGAAGATGGCCGATACGGAGATGCACACTCTGCTATAATATGTGGGCAGACAGGATGCGGAAAAACGGTTTTCATCCTCGACTTAACTCGAGGGCTCTTACCACGATGCCTTTCGTCACATCGTGATCCTGTGTCCCACTGTGCGGCACAACGAGACTTATCAGCGGCGCCCTTGGATATGGACCGACCCTGAGGTATACGTTATTGACCCCGGCGACAGGCTTCACGGTTGGCTGCGTGTCTTCTATCAAATATTCCAGGGAGAGCCCACCCTATACGTGATTGACGATTGCTCGGCCAAGGCTGCGATGACCAAAAAGAAGGATATGCTCTCTGAGCTCGCATTTTCTGGCCGCCATGCGAGACAAAGCGTATGGATCTCCACTCAGAAGTACAACGCCGTCCTAAAGGATCTGCGCGAGCAAACGAAATGGGTCGCCCTCTTTCACTGCAAGGACCGAGACACGTTCGATGACTGTCTTTGAGAGAACGACGTTATCCCAACGCGCGAGGAGCGCCTGGAGGTTCGACAGATGCTTTCGGAAACTAAGCACGCCAATCAACCGATCAACCGACTGCTTACGAAGTTATCAATTAATAAATTACAAAAAACAATTACTGATCAACCAACCTCTTAATATAATGTAATTAGCAAAAAAAATCTTAGCAAAATTCTTAGCAATTTCTGAACAACCAACCAATCTCTTATATAAAGCAAATGCTTAGCAAAATTCTTAGCAAAAAATTCTGAACAAAATTCTTAGCAAAATTTTGCACAATTTCTGAACAACCAACCAACCTCTTATATAAAGCAAATTCTTAGCAAAATTCTTAGCAAATTCTTATCAAATTCTGAACAAAATTCTTAGCAAAATTCTTAGCAATTTCTGAACAACCAACCAACCTCTTATATAAAGCAAATTCTTAGCAAAATTCTTATCAAATTCTTATCAAATTCTGAACAAAATTCTTAGCAATTTTTGAACAACCAACCTCTTATATAATGTAATTAGCAAATTCTTAGCAAAATTCTTAGCAAAATTCTTAGCAAAATTCTTAACAAATTCTTAGCAATTTCTGAACAACCAACCTCTTATATAAAGTAAATTCTTAGCAAAATTCTTAGCAAAATTCTTAGCAAAATTCTTAGCAAAATTTCTTAGCAATTTCTGAACAACCAACCAACCTCTTATATAATGTAATTAGCAAATGCTCAGCAAATTCTTAGCAAAATTCTTAGCAAAAATTTCTTAGCAACCAACCTCTTATATAAAGCAAATTCTTAGCAAATGCTTTACAAATTCTTATCAAATTCTTATCAAATTACTGATCAACCAACCAACCAACCGCTTATATAATGTAATTAGCAATTACTGAATAAATGCTGGAGCAATTGCTGAACAATGTTGAACAATGCTTAACAAATACTTAACAACGCTGAGAAAATGCTTAACAATGCTGAGCAATTGCTAAGAATTTGTTGCTCCGCTGCTAGCTTTATTGTGAGCATAACGGTGATCATAAGTATCTGGTGGTGCGCTTGGCAATATGTTATACTTATGAGACTCGTAAGAATAATTAAATTAATTTTAAGAAAAATGAACTTCTCGATCAGCTAATGGAAGAAACAGTCGCTCCGACTGAAACTGTAGGAACACCTGTCAGCACGGCTGCCGATACGGTCCCGAAAGAAAATGAAAAAGCGGCTCGACGTGAGCGGTTGGCTGCGCTGGTTGCTGGGGGACAATCGGAGCATTATCTCGGTAAGAGTCTCTCAGTTTGTCAGGTGGATAAGATGTCCGATGCGGAGGTTGATAAAATGTACGCGCGATACGAATCCAAATTAGGTGCGGAGATGACGAAAACTATCGGATCGGCGGCTATTTATTTTTACGCTAACCACCGTTAGTATACTTCTCCCTATACCAGACACCGCGGGATTGATTGGCGATCTAGAGACCGACCCTTTTATAGGACACACTCTTAGAACAGCCTGCTGCTCATTTTATCACAAGTTTGGAATGTACTTAGCTCCGCTGACAACCGCGTTGATCACGGGTAAACACTGTCAATTTGGACATATATGTCCACGAACTATAAGCCCTAATAATAATGACACAAGACGCACCCGCGAGAGTGACGGTGTTGAACCCGATTGCTCCAACACAATCGAACTCGAGTGTTACTCCGCCACTGGATGACATTCAGCGTATAAAAAACCCTAAAAGACAGGCGGCTGGGAGAGCGGCTGCTGCCACACGAAAAGTTAAAGAAGATAAAATACTCACCGAGCTTCGAGAGGCCAAACGGTCGTTGCAATCGGAGACAGAGACGACAAAACACCCGGTGGCAGCCGTTTCTCCCCCAATCGCTATTGGATTGGAACCGATTGCTCCAACTGATTGGATCCCGTGGGTTGTTGTTGTTGGTGGTCTGTCAGTTGTGGGCACCCTGTATGTGCTTTACCGTTTCAACAACAGATCATCAACGAGGCTGAAATTGAAAAAACAACCCCCAACACTGTTGGACGCGATTCCGATACAATCGTTGAGGGATGCGCCCCATTTAAACATTAAACGCGATCCTTTTTATATGCAATAATGGCTGAACAAGATGGTAAAATGTTAGTGAATGCGCTTTATCACGCCGTGGTGATATCGGGTTTCAGTATCGGGTATGCTCAAATATCAAAGAGGGTCTTAGGAGGGTCCGCTCCCAAATTGGACTTTACTTTTAGAGACGTAGGGCTCGCGACCTTAGATGTAGCGGCCGCAGTTTGGACCCGAGATTATCTAGTTAAAGCTGGAATTCTACCCGTTAATATATGGAAATAAAAATGGCTTCGATCGGAATAATGATAGGTGGTGCGCTCGTAAACGCATTGGCGTTCAGTGGTAGCAACTTTCTATTCTCGAAAATGAAAAGCTCGAACGTGGATGAGGAGCGTAAGCGTCACGATTTAGCTGTAGAACAACTCAATAGCGCAAAGGAAGCGTGGTCGAAAAAACGAACCGCCCATCTGGACTGGGTCAACGAAGAGCTTCGCCGCGAGAATCACGCCGCGCAAACTTTCCAGAACGTTGAAGAAGCCAACCGCGAGTACGCGCTGGCATATCCGCAGAGTAGTCTCGCGCCGCTGGATTGTGAGCCCCAACTTTCAGATTTCTATGTACCGTCAGAGACCCAAAAAGACCGCGAGATCGCGTTCATCGTCGTAGGAATGGGTGTGGTGGGTCTCGTCGGCTACTATATTCAATCGAACATTTTAAATTAATTATTTTTTTACAAAATAAAAAATTACTGATCAACCAACCTCTTATATAATGTAATTAGCAAATTCTTAACAAAATTCTTAGCAAAATTCTTAGCAATTTCTGAACAACCAACCAACCTCTTATATAAAGCAAATTCTTAGCAAAATTCTTAGCAAAATTCTTAGCAATTTCTGAACAACCAACCAACCTCTTATATAAAGCAAATTCTTAGCAAAATTCTTAGCAAAATTCTTAGCAAAATTCTTAGAAATTTCTGAACAACCAACCAACCTCTTATATAAAGCAAATGCTCAGCAAATTCTTAGCAAAATTCTTAGCAAAAATTCTTAGCAACCAACCTCTTATATAAAGCAAATTGCTGGGAGCAAAATTCTTAGCAAATTCTTATCAAAATTCTTAGCAAATTCTTAGCAATTTCTGAACAACCAACCAACCTCTTATATAAAGCAAATTCTTAGCAAAATTCTTAGCAAAATTCTTAGCAAAATTCTTAGCAATTTCTGAACAACCAACCAACCTCTTATATAAAGCAAATTCTTAGCAAAATTCTTAGCAAAATTCTTAGCAAAATTCTTAGAAATTTCTGAACAACCAACCAACCTCTTATATAAAGCAAATGCTCAGCAAATTCTTAGCAAAATTCTTAGCAAAAATTCTTAGCAACCAACCTCTTATATAAAGCAAATGCTTAGCAAAATTCTTAGCAAATTCTTATCAAAATTCTTAGCAAATTCTTAGCAAAATTCTTAGATAATTCTTAGCAAAAATTCTTTGCAACCAACCTCTTATATAAAGCAAATTCTTAGCAAAATTCTTAGCAAATTCTTTTCAAATTCTGAACAATTACTGATCAACCAACCAACATATTTATTATTTTTTTTATATATGACGAGTGCGTGTTGGAGATTGTCCGATATATTATAATACTTCGCATTACGATGAACATGCGCGAACTTGATACCAAACTAACGCGCAAGCTGGCGAATACGTACTATAGCCCACGCGGCTACTGGAAGGGACTCGCGGCCATCAAGAACCTCGCGGCAGCGACCAAGGTTTCAGAAAACGCCACCAAGGAATGGCTCAAGAAGCAGGCCATCTGGCAGATATATTTACCCGCGCCTCGCAATATTCCGCGCCCGAAATTCGACGTGCCGGTGCCGAACCAAGTTCACCAAGCGGATCTCTTATTTCTCCCTCACGATCGTGTCGGTCGCAAGACGTACAAGTAGGCGCTGACAATCGTTGACGTAGCGAGTCGCTATAAGGGGGCTGAGCCGTTGACCACTAAAGAGTCTAAGGAGGTAGCCGAGGCCCTTTCCCGAATATATAAAAGGAGTCCTCTCAAATGGCCGAATCTTCTCCAGGTCGATCCCGGCCGCGAGTTCATGGGCGCGGTATCTCAACTATTATCTAAACACAAAGTTTCTGTCAGACGCGGCCGCGTCAACATCCACCGGGACCAGGGGATCGTGGAGCGTTTCAATCGAACCCTGGCTGAGAGACTGTTCGGTCACCAATATGCCAAAGAACTCGTAGACCCTCATACGCGATCGACCGAGTGGGTGACCAGACTGCCCGCCGTGGTCTCCGCACTGAACGGAGAGGTGAAGAGATTGATAGGTAAGAAGCCCGTAGATGCTATCAAGTTTAAAAGGGTGACGAGCGAGCCCTCTGCCGTCTCGCGCGGGCGACCCGTTGGTTTACAGGAGCAGCAATCGGCGATTGCACTTCCGTCGGATACTGGCGTCCGCTACCTCTATCAACCGGGAGAGCTCGAAGGTGGCAGCCACCGCCGCGCGACTGATCCCGTGTTGTCTCTCAATGTATATCATCTAGATCGATCTATTACCAAACCCGATGAGCCCGTGCTCTACTATTTAGATGGTGGTCCATCTCGCGGGTTTGTTCGCGAAGAACTTCTTATGGTGCCTTATGACACCCAGCTGCCCCCGGATCGTTAGAGAGGTTCCGTATGTATTCCGTCCGATAACACGCGTCTTTTATCGTAGTACGCCGATAGTCCTAATTTTCGTTGACTGTACGTTTTCATAACGCCGTCTTTCATTTTAAATCCTCTATTTTGCGCTACATCTATAATGTGTTTTCTATCTTCTGTAGTTTCGCTTAGTACTCGTTTATATCTATCTCAATTTAAATCGTTAGTTCTCTTGGACATTCCTTTCGCGGAGTTTTTATTAATAGAGTTAATTTTTTCTACGAAATAACATTTACTAGATAACGCTATCGCCCTATCTCCGCTAAATTCCATTTTGAAAAGTCCTGGTTCTCTATTACTCCATTTATCCCAAGCCAACCATTTCTTTTTTCCTTTTTCAAACTCGTCTAGTAAGTTAGGTATAATCAATTCCTCTATCGTTTTTCCACTAACTCCTATATACATACTATCCGTGTCCATCTGTATTAATTCGTAGTCTTCCCTTTTTACGTATTTGTCTAGAAATTCGTAGTAAAATTCCAACATTCTCAATTTAGCGTGTTGATAAACCGCTATTCCGCAGTGGAAGGGTCTCTTTACTGCGCACCTGGGTTTTCGGGAAGATATTTCGTACGCATCTCCTATCTCTTCCAAATCGTCAAAATACGCGGATCTTAATGCTTTGTCAACACAGGTTTCGTCTCGCGTATATGTCGTATTTAAATGTCTCTCCGTTGCCTCTATCATTTTTCCGCAACACGAGTTTCCTAATAATTTCATTATATCCGCCACCGGTTTCTTATTCGGTTCTACATACCCCGTTCGTCTTGCGGCTGTAACTTCTTTAGCGAACCATTCGAAGGGTTTACCACTAATATAATCTATAACACGATGAACTCCCGTTATTTCTAGGCCGTGTTTTAAATACCATTTCAACAGTGGCGCGTACAGCAATACTTTAGTGCCGACATAGATCCCACCAATTTTCTTCCGTTTCCTCTAGTTCGGCCAGTATCTGTTAAATATTTTAACATGTGCGCGGGAACTTCATCAACCTCTACTTCTCTGTTTATAAAAAGTGGAGACATTTCGGAAAACTTATCTTTTAAGTCGTGCGGAACTTCTATATCCACCTCCGCCCAAACCCAAACCAGTCTCCGGATAAAACCCTTTTACTAAAACTTTTTAATAAGTTTAGGGTTATGTGGGTTATCTATATGATGTATAGTTTATTTTCCGCACGGCATCTCTTTACTTAACGTAGATAAATATAACGCGTTCGCGTCGTACCCCAAAACAGCCTCGCAAGGTTTGGAACCCACTCTAATATTTGAAACACCGGCTTCCGCATATCGCGTAAATACTATCGATGGACCACCAACTAGAGCGTCTTTCATCATTTTGTATGTTTCTTCTTTCGGTGCGCATAGAGCATCCTCCGGTATAATCGTCTTTGAAGATTTTTGTTCTTTAATGGTCCTCTCAATAGATTATTGTATAGCCACACCCGGTAGTGTTACCGCGTCTTTGAAGATATCTACACCCCTGTGTTTATAAATTCACACATTTTTCCCACAGCTTCTAGGAACGGTGCTACATCTAAATCGTTATAATATTTCAACCAATCTCTGAAAGTTTTCATATTATTTTCTTCGAAAATTCTACGACATTTACTTAATTCCGTTTCGTCTAGTAACATTTTCCCAGATAGTTTGGAATACCAATTCTCTATATCCGGTAGTCCCGGGTAATCCAGCTTGTCTGTAGAATCGAACCACTCGTAAGGAAAGAAAGATTTCTGTCCTTTGCATTCGTAGGCTTTATCCAACTATCGTAACTTACACCGGGTCCTAGATAAAGTATTACATCAAGAAATCTAAACTCCGGAGTAAATATAAATATTGTTGCGCTCGCCCTTTTTCCGACCATTACTTTCTTCGTTGTTGATGACAGTTCGCCTACTAAATATTTCTTTATTAAGTTTATATCGTACTTACTGCTGTTAAAACCTATAACCGGTACTTGATCTATCCACTGTTCGATCTGGGCGATTTGTTTTTCGCGTAAATATTCCGTATTAAATTCGTATCTCGACCATACTTCTTCTCTTATAGCTTTTCCCCTGACTTTCAAATCTTCTGCGAATTTTTCAATAAGTTTTGCGGGATCTTTATCACAAATATGAGTTACCGTTCCTGAGAAATTATCTCCTATACTAACGCTTACCGGAACGTGCTCAGCTTCGTACTCTAAACTATTACCGGTAGTTTCAACTTCTGCCTGGAGATACGCCTCAAAATCGTATAAGATCTGATATGGATAAAGAGTAGTGTCGCAACCGATCTTTATATCTTTACCCGTTCTTTGAAATTCGCATTCCCACATAACTACTAGGTTGAATTATTTGCTTTTTCTAATAACTTTATCTCTTCTCATTGTGGATGCGCGTTCTTCTTTTTTATGCTTTGCATGAATCTCACACCCGTGCCAGTAACAGCCGTGATATTGATATACGGTATTGGTTTCTGGACAGTATCCATCTACCGGAGCTCCTAAAATCCATCTTTTCACCTCCGTGTCCGCACTGTTCGTGGTGAATGTGAATTCCCCCCTCCCGCTTTTCCACAGAGTACATCCAATCGATCGCGCCATAACTGTTAGAACCTTTTGGGTAGAACGCTTTCTCGAACGACCAACGCGGGCGCTCTAAATAATTACCATCGCATATTACTTTTGTCTCACCTCTCATACATGTTGGTCCGTGTCTCTTCATATTACTCGCTTTCGTGAATTTCTGTTTGCAATTATTGCAGGCGTAAATTTTAGATAGGTTTTTAAGGTTTTTTATCAGAAATGCATGATTATTAAACAGTCCTATTGTCATTGGTTTATTACCTATCGCATCATAGTGCGCTGGTACCTTTTTCAACCACCATACGCCACATACGGTGGGTTGATATACTTCTATACCGATTTTAAAAAACTCTTCAACCTTTTTCAGATCGAAAAAAGGAATTGGTGAAACCACCTTACTACCGAAATATTGCTTACTAAGTTCTTTCGATTTTTCCGTACATCTGTCGGGTCTGATCTTTTTATCAAGGTGCATAGCTAAACACCTGAACAGACAAAGGTCGTCATTATACTTATCTAAAGAATACATACCTTTTCTATTCCTCAACCATTCTGGAAGTTCTCCTCCCGCCGCTTCTTTGGATTGTAATCCTAAATCTATTACCCTACTACCCTGTCTTAACTTTACAAAAACCTCTACCCATCTTACAAACTTCCACTTTGTATTCGGTCTGTCTATTTTATCGGACATTATTCGTGTTTGCTCCTTATCTGACAGCCATTTTTTAACGGTTTTCATTGATGATAGTGGTTCGCTACCACCGAGATTTTTGTGAAATATTATAGTTTTAGGTTTTCCATTTTTAGTTTCCTCCATATGTTCTAGCTTGTAAGAATATGAATATCTCAAATAAAAATTTGTTGTTAGATACTGAGCGATTTTATCGGACATGCGTTCAGACTCGTTAATGTCAATGTTTTTACGAAAGGATAATGCAACTACCCGTCTTCCCTTTTCTACCTTTTCCAATGTTTCATCGTGAGCCCCCAATATTTCTTCACCTTTTTCCACTATCGCGCTAACGATATATTTTTTCTTATTATTTTGGTTTCTAATTTGGGACGTGCTTGGAGATAATTCTTTAGAATTAATTACACTAGCCCTTAACCCCGCAATACTTTCTTTTTGAATTCTGTTACCAACTTCCTCCGCTTTGGATATATCATTAAAAGCTCCTCGTTTGTGGGCGCGGGTAAACCGCTTCATAAACGCCTCATTCTTTGTGGAATTTATCAAATTTGTCAACCCCCTAACTCTCAACCGTTTACTATAAGTAATCCCTAGAGATTCGGCTTCTCTTCTCAAACTTTCTAGTTCTGGCGTTATCATATTTTTGTCTGTAATATACTTTTGTATAACCTATGAGATTTATCTGTTCAATTGGACATGAATAATTTACACATGATGTTTTTTCATGTCAAATTAAACATAAACATATACATATATATATATACAAAAAAAATGGAGTGTGCTACTTGTTGTAAGACTTTTGCGTGTAAAGACTATCTACGAAGACATATATCGAGACGTAGAAAGTTTCCTTGTGTCGCCCCGCAATTTCAATGCCCCAGATGCCCCTGTAAGTTCGTTAGTGCCCAAACTCTTTGTAGACATAAGCAACTACGCTGCCCTGTGGCTAAAGGTGAACGCGGTAGACTAGAGCTGGTAGAATTAGTTGCTGATCTGCGAAATAAATTAGCTATAGTGGAGGAGGAAAATGCCGTGTTGAAAAATAAATATGACAACGGGATGAAATAAATCCCTTTTTAGTACTATAGTTTTATCTATTCAATTGCACGTTAAATGAACATGAGGTATTTATGACAACGACACGAAAATAAATCCTTTTTAGTACTATAGTTTTATCTGTTCAATTGGGGAAAACGTGATGTATTTATGACACCAATTGTCACGTTTTTTTGTGTTGGTGACCAGTTTGTGCTATTGGACGAAACGGTGTTTTATCGGGGGTGGTGGTGGTAGTATATAGGAGTGAAAATGATACAACCGTTAGGTGGTATCATTTTGACTCCCTATATACTACTTGATATTTTCCTTAATAAGCAACTGACTTTGATGAAATATTGCGCAGTGAACGCGTCTTCATGAGCTGCATTTGGTGGTCCATGGAGTTCGGCACAGACTTATGTCGTTTTTGTGAAGAATCGATTTACCGACACAGAAATCGATTATTCGCAAAAAACGACATAAGTTTGGGCGAAAATACAAAAACCACCAAATGCAGCTTAACGAGACGCGCTTGATGGGTCATATTTCATCAAAATCCGTTACGTAATAAGGACAATATAAAAGAATACGTACTTTGAATGGATTCTGGAAGTTTCATTATTTGTTGTTGTTGTTGTTAGTACCACGTGATCATACACCTTGTAGATTACACTCATTGGATTCATTAATAGTGAAAGTGAGCCCTGTTACAAATACAATGTACTTTAATTAACATGGACAGGCAACATTTGACTGCTAGCAGCAGTACGTGTATCATCTGGTCACTATTAGTGTACCACCGGCTGTCACAACATTTGCAAAATGTGTAAAACATTGTCACCTTAGATATCATTGCATATCTGTATTGGGATGCAATACTGACAGTACAATATGATTCGACCGGGATCATCGTAAGCACTTATCAGACTGCGCATCCTTGGGCTACGCTAGTCGTAAACATCATAAGGCCGATTTTGTCTGCCGGCAACCAATTTAACAACGGAAATACACATATATTTTGTTTCGCGCCAGTGTGCTGTACAACTTCAGTGTTTTTTTGTTTTCACATGTGACGTACAACTTCATAGGTTACAAAGGAGATTCTCAGGAAATAAATTGGCAGTAGTGAAATTGTATGCATGGATGAGCAGACCTCATTATTGGACAGTATTGCTGCCGTGATAAGATGTCAAAACTATGGATCAACACGTTGATAATACCAGTTTTCACCGTGATTGATGTTGTTTATTGTAGCAGAGCAATAAGGGGATTGACCACTCCATTTGGCAGCTTTCATGCAAACAAACCCTGCCTTACTTCTTTGCTGCTGGCCATTTTCATTATGCCCGTTATGGTTTATTCTATCTAAGGTACATGTAATCAAACCCTTCGGGACTGTTAAGAAACACTTGCTGGACGGCGAACGTGTCATATGCATCGGTGTGAAGTTAGCAGTGAGCAGTAAGTAGCAGTGAGATACATCTCACTGCTGGCAGTAAGCGGCAATGAGCAGTCAGGTGTGTTTCACTGCTAGCAGTAAACAGCAGTGAGCAGTGAGATGTGTTTCACTGCTAGCAGTAAACAGCAGTGGGCAGTGGTATTGTGTAAACGACATGTGTATGCACATATGCGTAACCTCTCCACAGTGGACACCACTGTAAACTAGGCATAATTGCGGAACCCCTTTAAACCGGACAGCACTTTAAGCTATGTATGTGTGAGGAATCTCTCTAGACCGGACACCAATGCAAGCTAGATATATGTGCGGAAGCTCTCTAAATCGGACACCACTGCAAGCTAGGTATGTGTGCGGAACCTCTCTAGACCGGTATATATATGTGCGTAACCTCTCTAAACCGGACACCAATCTGTAAACTAGATGTATATGCGGAACAGCACCGTGAGGTATGTGTGGGGATCCTATTTAGACCGGACACCACTGTAAACAACGTGTATGTGCGGAACCTCTCTAAACGGGACAGCACTGTAAACTATGTATGTGTGCGGAACTTCTCTAAACCGGACACCACTATACATGAGGTATATGCGCGGAACCTCTCTAGGTTGGACGACACAATAAACTAGGTATGTGCGCATAACCTGTCTTGATCGGACACCACTGCAAACAAGGTATGTGTGCGGCACCTCTCTAGACCAGACACCTATATGTGCGAACCGTCTGTACACCAGACACCACTGAAAGTTAGGTATATTTGCTGAACCTCTCTAAACCGATCACCACTGCAAGCTAGGTATGTGTGCGGCACCAGTAGCAGCAAACAGTAGTGGGCAGTGATCAATATGATATGGATGCAGCATGATCAAACTTATAAACATAACCGAAAAATGCCGGATATGGGTATTGACTAATTACTTGAGAAATGTTCTCAACAATAACGAACATTGTAGAACGGTTCAAATATAATTTTCGTTACAGGAGCTTCGCCCACATAATCATATATTATAAGCAAATGTAAAATTCGTATTATCTCAAGCGAATGTACATGCAATGGTTAATTCTCGACCGGTACTTGCAGAGCAGCGGCCACATTCGCCTCATTACCATGATTACAGTGTACACAATTTTAGACGATTTCTCAGTCGTGGTAGCAGCCTTTTTCTGCATTATTTAATGCTCATATATGATTCTGTGGGCGTTTGAAGCGTGACTGAATTTATATTTGAACCATTCTACAATGTTCGCTATTGTGGAGAACATTTCTCAAGTACTTAGCTACAACAGTCACTAACAATATCCGGCATTATATTTATAATATCCGGTTATATTTATAAGCTTGATCAATCATATTGCTGCACCCATATTGTATTGTTCACTGCCCACTACTGCTTACTGCTACTGGTGACCGGTCTAGAGAGGTGCCGCATACTTACCTAGCTAGCAGTGACGATCGGTTTATACAGGTTCCGCTCATATACCTAGCTTGCAGCAGTGGTGATCGGTTTAGAGAGGTTCCGCATATATACCTAGCTTGCAGTGGTGTCCGGTTTAGAGAGGTATCTCGCTGGTAGTGGTGTCAGGTTCCGCACATATATCTCGCTTGTAGTGGTGTCAGGTCTAGAGAGGTTCCGGACACATATACCTCACTTGTAGTGGTTTCCGGTTTAGAGAGGTTCCACGCATATACCTCGCTTGTAGTGGCATCCGGTCTAGAGAGGTTCTGCACACATACCTAGTTTGCAGTGATGTCCCGTCTAGAGAAGTTCCGCACACATACCTAGTTTACAGTGTAGTCCGGTTTAGAGAGGTTCCGCACATATACCTCCTTTACAGTGGTGTCAGGGGACGTTCCACACACATACCTAGTTTACAGTGATGTCCGGTCTACAGAGGTTCCGCTCACATACCTATATTGCGATGGTGTCCGGTCTACAGAGGTTCAGCACACATACCGACTTTGCAGTGCTGTTCTGCCTAGAGAGGTTCCGCACATATACCTCCTTTACAGTGGTGTCCGTTCAAGAGAGGTTCAGCTCACATACCGACTTTACAATGCTGTCCTGTCTAGACAGGTTCCGCACACATTCCGACTTTACAGTGTAGTCAGGCTTAGAGAGGTTCCGGACATATACCTCCTTTACAGTGGTGTCCGGTCAAGAGAGGTTCCGCACACATACCTAGTTTACAGTGATGTCCGGTCTAGAGAGGTTCCGCTCACATACCTAGATTGCGGTGGTGTCCGGTCTACAGAGGTTCCGCACACATACCGACTTTACAGTATAGTCATGTTTAGAGAGGTTCCTCACACATACCTAGTTTACAGTGATGTCGTGATGTCCGGTTTATAGAGATTCCGCTCACATACCTAGATTGCGGTGGTGGTGTCCGGTTGTCACGCCAGGGTGACACCGGGATAGTTTACTGAAGGGATGGAACACCAAACACGTTGTAGACAAATACAACAAGGTATAGTTTTACAATGATGATGTATTTACATATAATGAAATGCACAAACAATGGATGGTAATGTCAGTACGGACATTTTCCCCTAGATGAAACCGCTGGTTGCTGACTGGCTGGCAGACTGCCTGGCTGGCTTACTGGCTGGGACTACAAAACACCAACGGTGTTGTTACCAGAATGTAACTTGCTATAGTCTCAATAATAGTCACAGTAGTGCACAGGAAATCAATATTATGATTGCATGGCAATACTAAACAACATCATATATTACAATCATGAAACATGATAAATTGCAATGTACACAAAGATATTTTCACAAATTGCAAGAAGGGGGCTGATGGAATTCATCAGTCGGATAATGCTATAGTTTACATTAATGAACAGCCACTGTATCTAGTGTACCCAACGATATATACCATCACAGCCGTACATGTGAATACAGACGTCATTCACAGTTATTTACCTTAGTAAACAAACG
>JAQRGA010001682.1:0-12587 GCA_029237695.1 Conchocele bisecta
TACGAAAGAATGTCACACATTTGTTTGGCCTGTGTAAGCATAAATTACGTGTAAAATCTGGCGGAAATCCCATTACAGTCTCAACATATTGACGTGAATCACTGAAATAAACATCAGTAAATCCGATTTTAAAATGTGTTACTGATAAGTGTCATTCACTAACCTTGAATGATCTAAAACGTGCGATCTAATACGATTTCGTTTATTTTGATTTGCGTTCCAACATTTCGACATAACCTTCCGTGAACTTTACTTTCGGATTCCCTTTGCTACATTCGCAGAATGATCAATAATGACGTCATGGGGAAACCTAAACTGGAGCGTTACAAATACTACAGTCAATCAGGTGGCGGCGATGTGTGTGTGTGTGGGATTTTTTCGGAAAGAGATATTTCTCTGTAACGTTGGCAGCTAAAGCGTGTGTAACTAACAATATGCTAAACACAGATGTTTAAAGTGAATATAGTTGGGGATCTAAGGCATTTATTATTTACCAGAGGCGTAAGTCAGCAAAAAAATTGAAACGTGTGGTGTTTGAGCGAGCCCGAAACTAAGCCTGTCTGTGGCATTTTCCCAAGCTGTTGCCCACCTTGAAAGGCTATACTGTATATTGTAAGGAAATGGGTGGGTGGGGTAACGGTTTACAAATGAGCCATTTATTGGATCATAGGTCCGAGTCTTCCGCCAGTGAGTGAAACGCACGTAAGACGTTCGCATGAAGTTTGTACGAACAGTATCGTAGACATAATAAAGTTCATATAGTAAGATGATTAGCGAAATGGGCCCCTGGTCTTTGGCCACCGCGGCAACCTCTGGGGCGCGCTTAGAGCCAGCAGCAAGTTGGGGACTCCCTCAATTGTCACCTCGACCTTGGTGATTTTGGGGTTCCAATCAATCGCGCGATGTCAGGCATCGTGACCATGTCGTTCTCCAGTGAAACATTTTCGATCGAATACGTCGATGCCACGTCAGTGAATATGATAAATCGGCCATAGTCGTTGAACGTTAGTTCGTATTCAAGGCGGTCCGCCAAAGCGCTCTTATAGTATGGCATGTGGCTCAAAGTCGAGTGGCATGTATAAGCGGTTGCAGCATTTGCGTTGTCGCTCGCAACATTGGCTGCCAAGTTACCAGCCCCGATTCTAATCATGGTTACGTTCTGGCGGTTGCTGGTACCAATACCCTAGTAGACCGCGTTTTCACGCTCTTGTGCGGTCTTCCACGGGTCTTGATAGCATTAGTAGACATCGATATCATCGATTGACATAACCTCGTTTCCACTGAGTTTGATCGTGGTTCTCTTGACTACGGCGCGGCCCAGGTTTTGGACGACGGTTCGGTGAGGCGAGGCGAGGAAAGCGAGGCGGACAGGCCCTGGCACAATGAGGTCGTTAGTTCCGATCATGGGGAAGCGGACTAAGAGCTGCTGGTTCTGGTCGATCGTCGAGGGGTTGTTCGCAATGACCACGCTCTGTCTCATGTCTTTTACCCCGAGGGGCTCCCGCAGCCTGTGGTATGGGTTGAGTTTGCGCCCGTATTTCAATACGACGACTTCGGTATGAACGATTTCACTCCCGGCGACCATGCTGATGACATCGATGATGTCGCGGTCGACGAAACGCCCCTCATAGAGATGCCAGTAACTTCAGCCGGCGAGAAAATAGGTGAAGCCGCCTCTGCCGCCTCACTATCGAAAATAGATGTAGACGTCTCTTTATTTTAAGCATCAAAGCTTCGTGGTTGCTGTAAATGCCGCCGCCTTCGACGTCTGGGCTGAAAAAGGTGATGTCCCATCTGTTGGCCGTGACACCACCGAGTTCGAATTGGATAAGGGTAAGTTGCGACTGATCTTATACCCCGAGATCCGGCTCGTCGCGGATGACGGGAAAGCCTTATCGCTGAATTATTTTGCCGCCACCAACACCACAATGGTTGTTGGTCAAATCATAAGGGACGAACTCGGATTCACGGATTGGAATAGGCCGGGTGGTAAAAAAAGACCTATGCCCGCCCGTGCTATAGAGGCCCTGCGGGCGGCCACCGCTGAGCTAGGCGGTGCTAACGACGAAATGGAAACAGTCGAGCTCAGCTCATGTTCGGCGAAGACGAAATACTCAGCACGATGGATGACCCACCGTTAAACCTTCATGAACTCCGGGGACTCGATAAAGCTGTGCATGCAGTCCGGGGCGAGCTAACCAACAACCTCGCCAAACTCTCGGCGTTGGATGAACATATCGAACTAGAAAAAATTAAAACTGGAAGAAGACCATGATGACGAAGATAAGCTGCGGATCACTGAACGCCTGCGGGCATTGCAGGATGAAAGAGAAGTTCGTGTGGAGGCTGCCCCGGCTAACCGTGAGGCGCTCCGCACCCAAATAAATCGGATCCGCGAAACAATCTTGCGGCGGGTCCTGCATGACGACACAACACTCGATGAGCGTCATAACACGCTGTTCATAGAGTGCTGTTCAGAGAGCAGGGCGTCAAAATAATAATTATCATCAAAGCGCTCGGCATGACTATAGGGACACTAGCACTAGCTCTCATATGCGGCGGTGCCGCTGTTGCGCCAGCACCCGCACCAGCGCCCTCTTACGGTGGAGCCAAGGTGAATGCCAAAAAGCAGTTAAAAGCCCTCGCCAGTCTCCTAGTCGAATTAGCTCGGAAAGTGGCTGTCGCACTGCCTGGGATGAAAGGCGGGTTATGCTCCTTCTTGCCGAAATTGTTGTTTGGGCCATGGCCCTCGCTGTCGCTAGCCTCCTACTGTTCGCCGCTCGAGAGTGGCTTAGGTCAAAGCCAAAGCGCGATTAACCCGATCACCACGAGGGCGACGATGAGACCCATTATTTCGGCCTCATGGTCCGACGCTGATGTTGCACCAAGTGTGTCGACTCCTGTTGCACCAAGTGCGCCGACTCCTGTTGCGCCGACATCAGGCGCTTGCTGTGGATGTGGCTTTGCGAAATCGGCGTCGGTTCCAGTTGTTATTCCCACAGTGGGCGGGATGATAGCCGTGTTCACGTTCCCATTATGACCGAGCTTTGGCTGGGTGTTGGCAATCACAATCTCATAATTGAAGCCGTCAACCCGGTCGACTCGTAGTATGATGTTGCTCGGCGCTATATATAGGCCGATTCCAAATACATAGACCACTGGGATGCCAGCATACCGTAACACGTCTTGATACCGCTTGATCGCCGCGGGGAGGTCTACCGGAGATGGGATAGCGTCCTCGACCTTCGCTAGTTTCTAGGTATCGAACGCTGTTCTTGTTCCCAATAAAGAGCTGCGCGCTTGTACCTGTGCGCCGCGGATGCCCCAGACGTATGTGCGAAAGGAGTCGTTGAGGAGAAGAACACCGACCTGGGTGAAGCCTAGACCCTTGTCTAGCACAAATGTACCCCAAGCATTATTGATGGCGGCGAGTTGCTAATGAAATCAACGTTGGCCGATTTGAAAGACCATGGTAATGCCGGTTCGAAGTCCCTCGTCGCCCGTTTGAAGACGTGGTGGAGAACACCTGGGTGCTTCCAACACCCGTGGTCCTTAATGTGAGCATCACCTAGACCGAGAGTGCTAGGGAACTCCTTTTGGCACCAGTCCGTATCCTTCAGGGCCCCAAAGTCACCACATAGTCTTTCAAACGCCCGACTGTCGTACGTATTCGAAACGTCGAAACGTCGTCCTGCGGTTGAGCAACCTTCGGTTCTTCCAGAATCTGCCTAGTGGTGTAGTACATGTGAAAGTTGAAAACTGCCCCCATGAAGAGGTCCTCCGCGGCCATATGGTCCCGAGAGGAAATCCCGCATCCGGCTATTGCGCACCATACGGATTTCCACCCGTTCACGGCCTCGATGGTAGTAATCTTGGGTAGTTGGGAAGTTGGTTTGAAAGCCTGTCCCAGCTATTCCTGTTGTGGAGCTGCTAACTTGGATGGTGTGGTGTACCAGCTGGGGCGGCGCCCGCCTTGGTGGCGCAGACGGGCAGATACTTCACAGCGGAATTAAAGACAAACGCTTTGGTATCCATGATCTCATAGAGTAATATCATGTTTGCTACGCTTACCAATGTTCAAAGCAGGGCTTGCACGCTTCAGACGCCGGTCGACAACTGTTGCGGGGAGCGACGCATCGGCCTCAGATCAATCACCTTCAAGGTTGGCTGGCGAAACGTGGATATGGATTTTGGCTTCGAGAAGAACGGCCGCCCAGTAGGCGCAAAGCTGCACCCGGTCTTTGAAGTTCGTGAGCCCTCCAAACTTGTGTCGCGTCGGAGCTTGACGGCCGAGCCAGTCTCACAATTACGAAAACCACCGGACTTGCGACCTTGACCGTCGAGCCCGCTAACCGTGTAACGATCTCCCCGGCTTTGGCCGTGCGGCTCGGTTTTACCAAAACATACTCCGACAACTGCGGGTGGTATTGCACTGGTGAGCACGTCGGTAACGTGCTCTTGGGCTTCGCATTCACGAAAACCCTCCTTAAGGTTGTGCATGCCAGCGTCTGTTTCTATGACATATGACCTTAGACTTCCCAACACCCGAGATGAATCGTTTGGAATCGGGGCACAACCCCGAATTGGAGGTCTCGGTTCTCGATGATAGGGGGGGGGATTGGAGAACGATTCCCCAATTGCGGTTGTTCTCAAAATAACAGAATGAACATATACGGTACAGGCTGTTCCTGTGCAAGCGCAGAACAGGACGTTCCCGTCGAATTGGAACCTCGGCCTACAATTACGCCAGTGAGTAATATATCGACTACGCCAACATACTATCGGGAAGGGAAATTACAAAATCGAAGCCAGTTGTTACGATTTGTGCAGAAGAACGAGGCGGATTTCGTTCAGGAGAACATGACTACTATTTCGGTAGCAATGCTAGCAACCGACACAGGGGGGCTTTCCCCTGTTCGCGGCGGGTCCAATGTTGCGAATGGGCCTATGATCGGTCGACTATAGCGGAAAGGCAACGGCCGAGGTCCGAGTGAATATCGTCCAGAGCGGCGAGCGGCAGGACCACGGCGTGACCAAGCACGTGGGCAACATATCTGCATTTACTATCTTCGACGCGCCAATTGAAGTCGCAGCCGGAAGTGTTATTAACTTCCGAACTGAGAGTGCGAACCAGAACACCTCAAGAATCACTGTTGTAAATGCATTAGTCGAGCTCGATTTATAGAGAACATGGCTACCGAAAAACGTTAGCATGCATAATGTACATGACCACAGGGTATCAAATAACTACTCCGCATTTGTCTTGGGTGGCGGACGTTGGAGAATAGGCGTGCAGATGCGTCCGATAATGTTCTACAAAGTTGTCAATAACATATATAGTCGCTATTCCACTCCCATCGTACCCCAGGCACCCCACGAGAATAACCAGGCACATGCACCTCCTACATACCAATCCATACAAATTCCAGCTACTACCAGTCCTCAGAGTTGGACCCATTGTTTTTAACCTGATCTTAATATATTTCAACCCTAATTAACACACGTAACACTGTATGCTTTTATCTCTCGTCGCTCTACTAACATGCAAAGACACGCAGCTGCACATAATCCTCGCGAGAGGGTGATGCAGGATGATATATAGATAGATAGATATAGATCTTCATACATTTAGCGAATATCATTCATCCATAAGGTTCCAATTCAGTCTGATACTACTGCTAATACGTCATAAGGTCATGTACATTGTGAAAGCTAACGAACTTGATTTGGCCTTCACCAACCAATCAGCGCTTAGTAAACCGAGTTGTCCGCCGGAAATTCGTCCGGTAAAGAAACTGGCACCGAGGAAGTGACTGTATACTTCTGCCGGAAATGACATGTATACTGTGTTCCAAAGTAATACCATTTATAGTGAAGGCTGATGTTACACCGGTGTAATATGTGAGGACATGTGAAATTAGTTTTACGTGGTAGGAATAGCGTGCCACCCTCAGCCTGGCGTTGTCAATATATACCAAAGCTGTAGCAGATGATGATGATATCATGTTGTAATTTGACCAAATTCTCGGCATTTTCTTCTCGAATTCTTGCGCGAACACCCACTAATGGAGGCTCAATTCCTTTATTGTTCAACCTGGTAAGATTTGCTCTCATAAAGACAAGGTTAGTATCATTTTTTCATGATGAAATCCAGCAATCAATCGATACTAGAAAACAGTCCAATATTTATCGCAAGTGACATTTTAACATTACAACCTTGCACTCAATTCTTCATTTAGGGCTATTACTTCATTATATCACTGAATTTCGAAAAATATAAAGATGGTTCATCGCTAAATTTTGCTGAAAATGATTTTATGCCAAAAAATGGAGTTTAATGGTGTTTAAATAGGCGTAAATGTTGGGCAGTTTAACGTGAAACAGACAGTAGGCTATTTTCGGCTATTTCTGTATGATCCTGAGACAACACAACATTCAAAGCAGTGGAAGACACCTGCTTCACCACAGCCAAGAAGGCCCGAGTGACAAAGTCGGCGCGAAAACAGATATCTGTTTTGCTTATATCCATGGTATGATTCTATAACATGCTGTGCCAACGGGGAAGACTGTGAATGCCAAGTACAATTCACGGGTAATTATATTTTGTTGTTACTATTAATTGCGAATGTTACAAAATAATATAATTATTTTGTTTAATTCCCGTACCTCATTTAGTAACACTATAAGTAGTATAATACACTGTAGCAGATATATACCATTTTCTGTATGTAATCATTAACAATAATTAATTTCATGGGAATAACACGGAAAAACAACAACTTATAATTCCAAAAATAAAACCTGTTAATTTGGGGTTCTTAGACACGATCTTGTACGAGCACTCGCGCGGAAAAAGCTCGGTATTGACCTGGATCGGGTTATTCTTCACCAGTACAATGCACCGGCGGATACAGCTGCAGTGACACAGTCGGAGATTGGTGTGCTTGGGTTTGAAACCGTGGATCATCCTCCATACTCTCCCGATCTCGCCCCTATGGATTTCCGCATATTCCCAGTGCTTTTCTCCGATCTTAAAGATACACGATTTGATTCATTCCGAGACCTGTCGTATGCTCCATAAAATATCACATCTGACTTAGATTCGCAGTGGTACAAGGACATGTTCACATAGTGGATCCAGCAACACAAGCGATGTGTAGGATGTGATGGGAACTATTTTGAAAAGCGCATGACCGACCCGCTCCAACGTTGTACACCATGATACGTGTGCATATGTCTGTCAATAGTTATGCAAATACCACGATAGTTGGTTAATTGATGCATAGCGAATTAAACCCACAGTGTGTATCTTTTTCTCTAATATATTACAAGCGACATTTGTGTTAGAGCTAAAGTCTCAATATTTCTGGAATGCCCTCGTACACACTACTATTTTCCGTTCAATTAGAATGTAGAGCAGGGTATTTTCAATGCATAGGTACCTCTCCAAGCAACATTCAAACATGTATTCCGTTGAATCTGAATGTAGAGCTTGGCACCACCAATGTACAGCTGGCTCTGCAATCGACATTCATAAATGTATATACATGTATGCGGTATAATCAGAAAGAAAAGCTGTGCACTTCCAATGTACAGCTGGCTCAGCAATTGACAATCAAACTCGTAATCTCTGTTCACATTGAATGTAGAGCTGTGTACTTCCAAAGTATAACTGGCTCTGCAAGCGACATTGAAACACGTATGAATGTAGAGCTGGGTATATCCAATTGACAGCTGGCTCAGTAATCAACATTCGAATTTGTATTTTCCGTTCAAGTTGAATGTAGAGCTGTGTACTTCCAAAGTACAACTGGCGCTGCAATCGACATTGAAACACCTATGTTCGGTTGAATCTAAATGTGGTGCTGCATACTTCCAATTTACAGCTGGCTCTGCAATCGACATTCAAAGATGTATTTACAGCACAATGTGAATGTACAGCTGGCTAGTGCCAATTCACAGCTGGCTCTGAAATCGACATTCAAACTTGTATTTTCCATTCAATCTGAATGTATAGCCGTGTATTCCCAATGCACAGCTGGTTCTGCAATCGACATTCAAACATGTATTTTTCGTTAAATATGCGGTATAAACTGAATAACGAGCGTGATATTTCCAATGCACAGCTTGTCCGGCATTCGACAATAAAACTCGTAATCTCTATTTGATCTGAATGTACATCTGGGTACTTCCAATTTACAGCTGGCTCTGTAATCGACATTCAAAGATGTAGTTACAATGCAATGACAATGTACAGCTGGCTAGTGCCAATGCACAGATAGCTCTACAATCAACAATCAAATTTATATTGTCCGTTTACACTGAATAGAGCTGTGTACGTTCAAAGTACAGCTGACATTCAAAGATGTATTTATAGTACAATTTGAATGCATAGCTGGGTATTTCCAATGTACAGTTGGCTCTGCCATCGACATTCAAACATGTATTTGCGGTTGCATCTGAATGTAGAACTGGGTACTTCCGATATACAGCTGGCTCTGCAATCGACATTCAAAGATGAAGCTATTTGGGTACGAGTTATATAGTAGTAATGGTGGTTGTCTCGCTTGATGATATTCTGGAACGAAGCTATTTCGGTGCGAGTTTTAGGCCTATAGTAATCATGAGGGATGTTCCCCTTGATGATTTTCGTTCGCCACTTGCAGACTCACCGATCATTGACTGAGCGTAAACATTATAATTTGCATGTGTTGCAACCTGATTGATATATAGTATTATGTGGCAATCACTGTAACTACATCGTCATAATTATATAATTCATTCTATTCGGCGATGGTGTCATTTGAGGGACCTCGTCAACTACGAAATCAGTTCTCTCATCTTCAATCATGTCAATGAAATTATATCGTGAATTAATGCTACCTGCCTAATACAAAGCTCTGGGTAGCTCAAATGACACCAGCACCACTGTTTCCTTACTGAACTCCACACTTGTTAATCATGTCCTGTTACTTCAAAATATGTCCGGATAGCATAGTATCAAACATACGTCACATGCATGTCCCTATTATGTTTCTTATGAAATTCTGCTAGCCACAGTGGGGGAATTTGGGGAATTTTTGGCACACCGCTGCGTCCGGGGCCCGCTATCTTCATTTCTTGTAAGTCTTGTTTTCATCTGTCCGGTATGATCGTAGCGATGTTCATAATGATGATTTCCTCATTCACGTGACGTTAGCTAGACATCATTCGACCATATTGAACAGGTGCACTTATCGTGTGCAGTTTTCCACTAGCAATCCATTTTCTATTTGTATCGTATCTGTTATCAGATTATGCATTGACATACAGCGTACTCTATTCAGTCCGAATCAATGCCAATCTTCCATATATGGCCAAGCCCTTTCAGTACCGTCGGTATACACCATCCACATTAACAATGGAATGCAACAGACAGTTCTCTAACATATTGTGCTTAACGATTTTCAGCATAATATGGACAACATGGTTACTTATTATTATTTCGGGAGACGTCCATCCGAACCCCTGTCCCATAGATAGCGACGATTTGCTGGATTTGTCATTTAGTTCCATTCCGTCTACGTCATTCACCCAAGAATCGGCGTCCGAAATAATTGTATCAGATGATCTATCTCACCACTTGTCATTCGTACATTGCAACGTTCAAAGCATGTACTCAAAACTAAACATATTACGCACTGAGCTGAAAGACTTTGACGTAATAGCCTTTACAGAGACATGGCTTGGCGATGAAAATAAAACAGATGATATGTTGTTTTACTATTTTAAATCTCCAGAAAGGAAAGATAGACAAGGCGATAGGCACGGAGGTGTAATTATATATGTTAGAGACACACTATTCCATAAGCGTAGGCGAGACCTCGAGCTCCCTAACATTGAATAACATCCCTAACATTGAATAAATTTGGATTGAAGTTGTGTCAGATAAGAAACCTTTCTTATTTAGCGTCTTTTACAGGCCCCCGAATGTTAATTCTGTATATCGTAATAGTATCGAAGACTCAATTCATATGGCGATAGATACTGGCCATAGAGATATTGTAATTGTTGGCGATTTTAACTATAATACTTTGAACTCCCAATCCAATAGAAAGGTGACTTCAATTTGTACTCAGTTTTCACTGTCGCAGAGTATTTCCTCTCCAACTCACTTCACCGAGCATTCTCGACTTATTGTTTGTATCAACTAGATTGGTCAGTAAGCGAGGCTTACGGAATACCAACCCGCGTGGGCCCAGGTACCCCTAAATATTTAAAATTTTCTAAGTGTGGGCTTGTGACCTAGACTGGGCTTAGCGGGGCGGAACGAACGTGAATGTGAAGCAGATCCGAGTAAGGAAATACAAGCTATAACCGATTTCTCTGATGTTAAGTTTTGCAAAGAAACTAAGTATGGGATCTTGACCTTGAGATCAGCGGGGATATGTCACAACATGATAGTAGAGCCCTACAGGGATGCATGCATGAAATATTAAGAATTTTAGATGAAGTTATAACATATTTCTATGATGTTAAGTTTTCTAAAGAGACCATGTATTTGACATTGACCTTGGGATCAGCGGTGGTTGGACGTTCGTGGATTTGGAATAGCATGGTAGTAGAGCCTTACAGGAATGCATTTGTGAAATATTAAGCATTTTAGATGAAGGAAATAAAAGTTGTAACAATATTTCTCGAATGTTACGTTTTGTAAAGATACTAAGTATTTAACCTTGACCATGGGATCAGCGGGGGTTGGACGGTCGTGGATTTGGCACATCATGGTTGTAGAGCCTTACAGGAATGCATGTGTGAAATATTAAGCATTTTAGATGAAGAAAATAGAAGATATAACAATATTTCTCTGATGTTAAGTTTTGTAAAGAGACTAAGTATTTGACCTTGACCATGGGATCAGCGGGGGTTGGACTGTCGTGGATTTGGCACAGCATGGTAGTAAAGCCTTACAGGAATGCATGTGTGAACTATTAAGCACTTTAGATGAAAGAAATAGAAGTTAGAACAATATTTCTCTGATGTTAAGTTTTGTAAAAAGACTAAGTATTTGACCTTGACCTTGGGATCAGCGGAGGTTGGACGGTCATGGATTTGGCACAGCATGGTAGTAGAGCCTTACAGGAATGCATGTGTGAAATATTAAGCATTTTAGATGAAGGAAATAGAAGTTATAACAATATTTCTCTGATGTTAAGTTTTGTAAAGAGACTTTGACCTTGACCATGGGATCAGTGGGGGTTGGACGGTCGTGGATTTGGCACAGCATGGTAGTAGAGCCTTACAGGAATGCATGTGTAAAATATTAAGCATTTTAGATGAAGGAAATAGAAGTTATAACAAAATTTATCTGATGTTAAGTTTACGGACGCACAGACGCACGGACGCACGGACAACCTGACTCCAGTATACCCCCCCCCCCCCCCACAACTCGTTGCGGGGGGTATAAATAGAGGCAACATCGTTAGCAGCGGAGTAGGAGATCCATCTTTGCCACAAGAGACACGGTTTCATTGTCCTATATAGAGCCTTCTAAAATATTCAAAGAACAAATTTAAACCGTTTTAAGTGCAAAATATGGCAATATGAGCTTGGAAACTACGACATGTTACACAGAGAAATATCAACCACAAACTGGGACAACCTAAAATCTGAAAATATTAATGAATACGCCCATACTGTAATTAATAAAGTCATGTCATTTGCCCAAGAATATATACCTAACAAAGAAATACTTGTTCGACAATCTTGATTTACCATGGATAACCACTACTATTAAGAGAATGATCAGGAAGCGGGAACGATTGTATCATAAAAAAAACAATATAATAACCATTCACATTTGGTTAACATTTCGAAGTTTCAGGAATGACGTTATTTCAGCAATTCGGGAATCAAAGAAAGATTACCACACTGGGATAAGTAACACATTAAAATCAGGTCAACTCAGTTCAAAAGATTGGTGGTCTACTTTGAGACATTTTATATGCGAGAATGAAAATAAAACAATCCCACCACTTCAACATAATGGATCAATAATTGACGATAACACGGGGAAAGCTAACATTTTAAATAACTTGTTCCGTGATCAAACTCTTTTACAAGAACCTCCTGTTCCTTCACCCATAGTAACGCCTTATGCAATAACCAGTAGACTTGAATATATCCCCCTTAACGAAACAGAAATACAAATAATCCTTTCTAATTTGCCCATAGGTAAAGCCTCTGGACCAGATGGCTTGAATAATCGTATACTTAAAGAAACAAAGTACGAATTAGCAACTCACCTAAAAGACCTCTTTAACAAATCAATTGAATGTGGACTATGTCCAGACGTATGGAAAGAGGCCAATGTGTGGCCGATATTTAATGCTGGCGATCCTTCTCTCACTTCGAATTATCGTCCCATGTCCATGCTTAACACTGTTAGTAAAGTTCTTGAGAGGGCGGTTTTCAAGTATCTGTACAATCATTTTAATGACAATAATATATTAACACCATTACAGTCCGGTTTGTACCTGGCGAGTCAACTGTGAACCAACTGACATTCCTTTGCAATACATTCTGTCGTGCATTAGACGATGGAAAAG